>PVJX010015103.1:0-43349 GCA_004027295.1 Dolichotis patagonum
TTATACTATTGTGTTATGTTTGATATTATTGTAATTGAAACTATGCTCAACTATAGCAGAGTTAGAGATATGGCGTTAGATAATGTTGATGTCCAGTTGACTTAATGTAAAGTACTGTGTTGCCTATGTTGTCCTCTTCTGATCTGCTCTGTACTACCCCCTTTTGTTTTATTCTCTTTTAAATAAAAAAAAAAGAATTTAACACACAGATAACTGAGAAATAAAGAACATCATTGAATAGTTGAGGCATATGGAACACAAAGAAACAAAACCAAAATAAAAATCTCCAAAAGTATTACTATTTTTTATACTACAGCATTATTTTCTACTTCATGTTCTTTACCATTGGGCAGGAACAGAAGCAGAGCCGGAGGAGGAAGTCAGAGTAGTTTGGTGGATGTAGCAGAAACTCTCCCTACTCATTAAATTGACACTGAGGACCTATGGGATACATTTCTGAAATATACCCTGAATCAGCTCCTCCTCTTTGTACCCAGCCCCATGGCAGTAGTTCAAGAGCTTAGCACATCTCAGCCTGAGCAGCAGGCAGGCTCACTGCTCTTTGGTCATCCACAGTCCGACACACCAGGGCTTACTTCTGAAGTCACTGCTTTCTTGGAATGCTCCACTGGTTTCGTCTTGGTCAGGCTGACCTGCCAGTCCCAAGCTGCCTCTGACTCTTTTCTCCAGTCTCAACTCCTGCCCGCCCATAGCAGCTCTCTGCCTTGGCTCCAGTCATATCCCTGCTGCACTCTTTCTGGTTGTATGCTGTTATAAATGCTCTAACCTCTGAACAAAGTTCCCACCTTTGCTTGACCATGAATTCTTCAAATCCAGCCCATACACATCCTTTTGGAGCCTTGGTCCTTTTCTTTCTCAGAGCCTGGTGGCCTCTTGTTCATACCCCCTGAGGGCAATGTGCCTGTGGTCCCCCCCCCCCCCACCAGCCAGTCCATGAATTCTTTTGGGACTCTTATTCGTAACTTTGTTCTTAAAGTCCACTATGCTTGGTAAGAAGTTGGTGCTCAGAAATATCTGTTGAGTGAGTGATTGAGGGAAAGAACATGTCGGGGCTCATCGTCTCTAGTGATGGCTAAGGAGAAGGGAGGACTCTAGTGCCACCAAGAAAAATATGCACTTAAACTGTTCCAGGATGAGCCAGCTACCAGCTCTTATTTGCCTACAGCTGGGTGAAGGAAAATAAATCAGCAAGGGTGCAGTTAGGGTGAGACACTGTGTTTTCTGTGCTGAGAATTGGCATGAGATTCAAGGAGAGCCCTTGTGGCAAGGACTCCTCAGCCTGGGAAACCTCAGGAACTTGTCTGCACACAGATGAGGTAATTTGGCTGTGCACCTGTAAAAATGAAAGATGGGGTTAACCACAGCTTGTTTCTCCACCTCTTTTTTCCCAGCTCCACCTGAGCATGGTGCTGATGGGCTATTCCTGTAACACTTGGCTGAGGGTGGTTGGTGGTGTTTGATTAGAAAAACTCCAGAAACCAGGCCTGACATTGGCAATAAACTTCTAGCCGTGGTTCTCAAATTTGACTTGTCATCATCTGGGAGCTTCTAAATGCCAAAGATGTCTAAGCCATCCCCAGAGATTTTGATTTAATTGGTCTGGGTAGGGACTAAACTGGTGTTTTTTAAAAAGCTTCCCAGGTGGTTCTGAACTCCAAGCCAAAATAACTTGTCCTTTTAAAAAAGTTGATTATTACAGGTATTTTGTTCTGTAGTGAGAAGCCAACTAATGCAAAGGATTTAATAAACCAAATGATCAATGAGCTTAAAGACACTAGTAGAAAAGCTATCTAAGCTAAATAAAATGACACAAAACATGAATGACTAGTTTAGCAAAGAATTACATTTCTGGAGGTTTCAATCCATGATTGGTTGGTCCCATTACTTTTAGACCTATGGCAAGGCAACACAAAAACACAAGTAGGAAACTGCTCACCTTGTGGCAGCTGAACACAAAGAGAGAGAAAGAGTAGGCTCTCAGGTCCCAATATCCCAGAACTCCAAGCCAAAATAACTTGTCCTTTTAAAAAAGTTGATTATTACAAGTATTTTGTTCTGTAGTGAGAATTTTGTTCTGTAGTGAGAAGCCGACTAATGCAAAGGATTTAATAAACCAAATGATCAGTGAGCTTAAAGACACTGGTAGAAAAGCTATCTAAGCTAAATAAAATGACACAAAACATGAATGACTAGTTTAGCAAGTGCAATGACACGAATAAGCCAGTAGTGTAGGAATGGTCTCAATTCCCCAATCAAAAGACACAATTTGGTAGAATAGATCAAAAAATAAAACACAATGTTATGCTATGCATAAGAAATAGATTTAACTGAAAAAGAAATTCACAGACTGAAAATCAAAGGATGGAAAATAATATTAATTTGAATGAGAACCTGAAAACAAGTCAGAGTAGTTATCCTATTTTCAGAAAAAATAGGTGTCTTAGTTACTTTTTCCTCACTGAGTCACAATACCTGACACACACAGATTAAAAGAGGAAAGGTAATTTTGGCTTATAGTTTATAGAGGTTTCAATCTGTAGTTGGCTAGTTCAAAGGCAGGGCAGCATGGCAGAAGGGCATGGGAGGCAGGAAGCAGCATGCAGAGTGAAGGGAGGGTGAGGGATGTATGTTCTCCAGGCCATGCCTACAACGACCCATTTCTTCTCACTGGATTTTACCTCTCAACATCACATCCAGCTATAAACCCATCAGTGGACTAACATAGTGACAGTGACAGTTATCACATACTCATGATCTAGTCACTGCCTGAAAACTCTATGAACACATGAAGCTTTGGAGGGGCATCTAGGTATAAGCCATGACAGGGAAT
Source organism: Dolichotis patagonum (assembly GCA_004027295.1). Lineage (NCBI taxonomy): Eukaryota > Metazoa > Chordata > Mammalia > Rodentia > Caviidae > Dolichotis > Dolichotis patagonum. The sequence continues at coordinate 2,852 of PVJX010015103.1, forward strand.
TTCAAGCCAAAACTGATCAGAAGAGGCAAAGAAGTCATAATATATTGGTTAAAGAAACAATTCAACACACAGAGATAATAATTATAAACCTATATGCACTGATCCCTGGTACACTCAAATTCATGAAACAAATACTACTGAACATAAAAGGTCAGATAAACACTAACACATTCAGAAGGGGGACTTCATTACTCCACTTTCACACATAGATCAATGAGATAAAAAAATCAAAGAAATATCAGTTGAATCACACCTCTGAATAAATGGACTTAATAGATATCTATAAAGTACTCCACCCAGCCACAACACAATAAACATTCTCCTCAGCTGGCAGCACATGGAAATTTTTTTTTTTTTTGGTACTGGGGATCGAACTCACGACCTTGCACTTGCCAGGCAGGCGCTTAAGCCGCTGAGCTAAATCCCCAGCCCAGCACATGGAAATTTTTACAAAATAACCCATAAAACATGCTTAAATAAATATGAAATAATAAATACAAATAAATATAAAATAATTGAAATTATTCCATGCATATTATCAGATAATAGTGCAATAAAACTAGAAATTAATGGCAAAAGAAACCACAGAAATTATGCAAAAATATGAAAATTAAATAACACACTTATAAATAATCAATGAATCATAGAAGAAGTCAAGGAAGAAATTATAATCAAATGATAATGCCAGTAAAACATATTGTAATCCACTGGACACAATGAAACTAGTCCTAAGAGGAAAGTTTATAGCTGTAAAGGCACACATCAGAAAAACAGAGCAAGCCCAAATAAATAAATTATGGATGCACCTCAAGTTCCTAGAAAAACAAGAACAATTCAAATTCAAAGCTAACAAGGAAGAAATTATAAGGATTAGAGTGGAAATCAATGAATTGAGACAAAACAATTTAAAGAGCCAGTGAATAGAAGACTTTGTTTTTTGAAAGAATAAACAAAATAGACAAAAAGCCCTTAGTTAATTTTATCAAAAGAAGGAAACAAAAGACCCATATAAGACCCATATACAGTGGTACCTGGTTCACAAACTTACTGTAATGTTTGGAAGAAGATTTGGAAGAAGATGGCCATGGTTGTGTTTGTAACCTTATGTGGAGTTTGTGATAAAAGCAAAATTTTGTTGAACATTTTTTTTTGAGAACTGAATTGTTTGCAATGGAAGTGTTCATGAGCTAAGGTATTACTATATATAACTTAGAAATGAAAAATGTGAATCCCAATGAAAACTGTCAAAATCCAGATTATTAATAACTGCTTAGAAAAACTGTACCCCAATAAATTGGAGAATTAAGCAGAAATGTACAGATGCTTAGATACATAAGAATTGCCAAAACTAAACTAAAAAGAAACCCCCTAAGATCAAATAACAGGCAATGAATCTGAAGTCATACTAAACAATACCTATCAACTAAAAAATGCTCAGGATTCATCAGAATTTTCCGAGAACCTCAGGGGAGATCTAACACCAATATTCCTCAGTCTCTTTAATGAAATTGAAAAGGAAGGAGTATTTAACTCATTCTTGGAAGCTAGTATTAACTTGATACTTTCTTTAATTTTTTTTAAATTTATGGACAAAAGGTAAAACAAAATTTCATAACAAGATGACAGGAGAATAACAATAAATGCATTGCATATTATAATCTTTTAAGTAGTTACTCAGAGTATAAGATATGGGCATAAAATATTCTCCACTCGATATAAGCAGAAACCTTTTCTATAAACTAAGAGACACTAATATCAAAACTTGCATTTTTTCTTTCCCCTTCCTTCTTTCCCCTTTTCCCCCATCCTAGTTCTTTTTTCCTTTTAAATAATTTCTTCCCATTTCACAGTATCTACTGTACATTTTAGACTATATTTACTCATTCAGTTTTTCACACCAGAGAGACAATATGATGTTTACACACATGTGAGTCTGGTTTGACATGGTCTCAAGTTGTATCCATTTACCTATACAAGACTCAAGTTTATCCTTCTTTATGGCTGATAGTGCTCTGTTGTATAAAAATGCTACACCTTTTTTATCCATTCCTTGGTGAGGGCATTTGGGTTGTTTTCAGGGTTTAACTATTACAAACTGTGCTGCTATAAACATGAGTGCACATATATTACTGTGGTATGATGTTTTTAATTCTTCTGGGAAGATACGCAGAAGGGGAATAACTGGATTGAATGGGACTTCTACTTCTAGCTTTTTGAGGAATCTCTATGCTTATTTCCACCATGGTTGCACCAGTCTGCACTCTCACCAACAGTGGAGAAGGGTTCTTTTTCCCCATAGCCTCTCCAGCATTTGTTTTTGGTTGATTCCTTGATAGTCACTCTTTCTAGAGTGAGATGGAATCTCAGAGTTGTTTTAATTTGCGTCTCTCAAATGACCAGTGATGTGGAATGTTTTTTTATGTATTTATTTGTTGTTAGTATTTCTTCATCTGAGACATGTGTATTCATCTCAGATGCCCATTTTTGGATTGTGTCTTTGAATTTGGGGGTTTGCAGTTTTTCAATTCCTTACACGTTCTAGGTAGAAGTCCTTTGTCAGAGGAATAGCTGGTAAAAATTTTTCCCATACTGTGGGTTGTCTCTTTACTCTATTGGTGGTTTCTTTTGCTGTGCAAAAGCTTTTTTTTTTAAAATGGGGGTAAAATTAAACACAACAAAACAGAACAGAACGGGACATAAGAAAGCATAAATTTCAAAGCTAGACAATCAGAGATCTTCACTGTCTGTCATATTGTCTCTTGTTTTCTTCCAAATGGTTGTCCTTATCTTTGCATATAGGGAGCTCATACAAAATAACATAGCCAATCTTTTCACAAGATGTGTAGTTCACTGGCTCCCACTTGCTAAGCAGGGGGGAGGGAAAAGGGGGACACGGGATGGGGGACAGGACGACATGAGATGTCTGATTCTGAGCCACATGCCGGCAAGATCACAGCTGCCCCCCAGAGAGGGGAGGTGTTCCTTGTTCTCCTGGCACCCCGAGTCAACTGCACTGTGCAAGTCCCGACACACCAAGGTCTCTTTCCTTCAGGCTGTCGAAAGTCTGCCACACTCTCAGCTGTCCCCCAGAGAGGGGAGGAGTTCCTTGTTCTCCCGGCACCCTGAGTCAACTGCACGGTGCAGGTCCCGAGGCGCCAGGGTCTCTCCCCTGCAGGCCCCCCGAAGTCCACTATACTCACCTGCTATTTCTTTCTGATGAATTGGCCATTCCATTTCCAAAGTTCTGAAATGGCCAACAGACCACAGAAAGAGTTCTTTTTAGGCTCCTGTTTGAAACCAGCAGCTACAAGCAATCTGCTGGCCTTGCTTCAGGACCACTGTGCAAAAGCTTTTTAATGAGATCCCAGTTCTTGATTCTTTGTGATATTTCCTGTGTAATCTGGGTTTTGTTCACAGAGAGAGACTGCCTACTTATTCTATTTTCCAGAAGATTTAATATTTATGTTTAATTTTCAGGTTTTTGATCCATTTTGGTTTCAGTTTAGTTCATTGTGAAAGATATAGGTCTAGTTTTAATCTTTGACATGTAGAAAACTGATTTCCCAGCACCATTTATTTGCTAGTATCTTACTGAAAAGAGAGATTGGCCTGTAGTTCTCTTTTCGGTTGGTCTTTCTCTGGTTTTGGTATCATGTAATACTTGCCTCTACGAATGAGTTAGGGAGTATTGCTTCCCTTTCAATCTCATCCAAGAGTTTGAAATGCATTGCCATTAAATTTTCTCTATATTTCTTGTAGAACTTAACAGTGAATCCATCAGGACCTGGACTTTTCTTTGTTGGTAAGTTTTTAATTACATTTTCAACTTCATTGGCTGATACTAGGTTATTCAGTATTTTTATATCTTCCTGATTCAGCTTAGGTAATTCATACATATCTATCTGTCCATTTCTTCTGCATTTTCCTTCCTATGAGAGTACAAATCTTCAAAGTAGATACTGGTGATCTTCATTTTCCACAGATTCTATAATGATTTTACTCTTTTCATTCCTTGATGCATGAATTTAAGTTTTTTTCCCTTTTTTGATAATGTTGTGTGGGGGTTTATCAATTTCATTTATATTTTCAAAGAACCAACTGTTGGATTCATTAATTCTCTGTATTGTTTTCTTAGTCTTAATTGTGTTAGCTTCTGCTCTGATGTTTATAATTTCCTTCCTTGTATGGACTTTGGTCTTGAGCTGCTCTTCTTTTTCTAGAAGCTTAAAGCACAACATTAGCTTGCTTATTTGTGCTCATTCTGTTTTCCTGACATGATAATCCATGGCTATAAATTTCCCTCTTTCATTGGTCCCACAGGTTCTGATCTGTTGGATCTGCATTTTGTTTAATTGTAGCTATTTAATTTCTTCTTTAATTTCATTCTTGACCCATTGGTTGTTCAAGAGGGTGTTATTTAATTTCCATGTATTTATGGAGTTTTTACAATTTGTTTTGCTATTGATTTCCAATTTTATTGTAATATTATCTTATAATATGCATTGGATAACTTCAATTCCTTTGCATTTACTTAAGTATGTTCTGTGGGCTATATGGTCTATTTTAGAGAACATTCCACATGCAGCTAGAAGAATGTGTATTCTGATGTATTTGGTGGTGCACTCTGTAAACATCCACTAAATCCATTTGTCCACAGTTCTGATATTTCTTTGCTGATTTTTTGTCTAGTTGATCTATCTTTTTGTGACAATGGAATATTAAGTTTCCCCATTACAATTATGTTAATGTTTATTTGATTTTTCCTGTCTATTACTTGTCTTGTACAGTTGGGTACTCCTATATTTGGTGTATACATATTTATTATTGTTATCTATTCCTCTTGAAGTTTTCCCCTAACAAATATGTAGTGATCCTCTTTATCTCTCTTGATCATTGTTGGCTTGAAGTTCACAATGTGTGCTAACAGAATAGCTACCCCTGTGTTTTCCTGGCTTCCTACTGTATGGAGGACTGTTTTCCATCCTTTGACTTTCAGTGTATAAAGTTATTTTTGAGTTAAATATGTTTCTTGTATATAGCACATTGTTGGATTTTGTTTCTTGATCCATTCTGCAAGTCCATTTGTTGTGATAAGTGAATTGAGGCCATTAATATTGATGGTTATAACTAATATATATTGCTTATCTTTGTCATGTTATTTCCTGCTGTTGGTTCTCTTCTTTTACCCTTTGTTTAATTGCTTACCTTGGCTGAAGATTTCTTTCTGTTGTTGTTCTGGGGATTGTGTAAATATTTATCTCTGTCTAGAGTATCTTTCAGAAGTCTTCCTAGAGTTGGTTTGGTAGACATGAATTTCTTCATGTCCATGTTGTTCTTTGTCATGGAAGCATCTTATTTCTCCATTAATTTTGAAAGATAGTTTTGCAGGGTACATTAATCTGGGTTGGAAGTTGTTTTCTTGCAGGACTTGAGATACTTCACTCCAAGCTCCTTTTGATTTAAGGGCTTATGTTGGGAAATCTGCCATGATTCTGCCTTTATAGGTGATCTGTTTCTTTTCTCTAATGCATTTTAATATTCTGCTCTTGTGCTGAATTTCTTGGATCTTGATTATTATATGTTTGGGTATAGATTTATTTTGGTTATGGCTATTTGAAGACCTATATGCCTCACTTATCTGTGTGTCAGATTTTGTCCTTATGTTTGGGAAATTTTCTGCTATTATTTCTGTAAACAGTCTTTTTATGTCATTTGCGTTGACTCCTGCTTTTTCATTGACACCTATCAGCCTCATATTGTTTTTCTTTGTATTGTCTTGCCACTGTTGAATTATTATTTATTTATCCTTTGTTATTTTTAAGTGATCTTTCATGATCACTAGCTGTGATTCTGTCTCTAAGGTGTGGCAGTCTATCTTCAGTTTCATTCAAGCAATTTTGCCAGCTTTCAGTAGAATTTCTAATTTCCTGGGTATCTGTTTGAATCTATTTTATGCACTGTATTTCTTTCCTATATTGATTGCTCACAGTTTCCACTTTTTTCCTATTATCATCTATTTAAAAAGCCTGTCTCTAATCTAAGTTTGCTGAGCAATTCTTTTATGAATGTTGACATCTTTTTTTTAACCTGAGATATTGTTTTTAATGTGATTTCCTCTATAGCCTCATGAATTTATTTTCTTATTTTGGTTGTTATCATTTCATAAACTTCAGGTGTTTGTGTTCCATTTTTCTTTCTCCAATTGTCTCCTGAACTTGTTCTGGGTAAGCTGGAGGTCTGAGATTGCATCATGCTTCTACATCTTATCATTTTCTATTCCAAAGATTTTTATTTTGTTTTCTCTGTTATTCCTTGTAAGTTTTTGTAGTAAGTAGCTATATCACTAGTATCAAGTCCTTTCCAGGAAAAATATTTTCTTTAGGGATGCATTCGGTGCGTAAGAGTTTCTTGGCTTGTGACTGTTTCAAGATTCTACCTTCCCAGTTAATTAAGAGTGGGATGTTGATATCTATTTGGCTCAGTCCCCAGTCCTTTGGTGCTGGGTTGTGGTGAGGTTATTACCCCAGAGCTTTGCAGTATTGTTATAGGAGGGAGAACAACTGATTATTACAGATATGACATCTTAGCAAAGTAGTATAATTAGCAATAACAGTAGCATCAAGCACAGTTTAGAAAGTGACAAACTGGTAGCTATTAATTTTGTACCTTAAACCATAGAAGCAAAATCTACTGTTATATAATGGAACCAATTGTAAATTTGGAGCTTGTATTCAAAATGTTTCCCTTTGGTAGAGCTGTTTTATCCTGCAGTGAAGAGATTTAAGAGGGATAGTGAATAAAACAAAAATAACAAAAAGAAAGTAGAAGTAAGGCTGGAGGACAAAGGATGATCATGCAAACTTTGGGAAACTAAAGAAGAGGAAAGAAAAGAAAGAATGAGGGAATAATCAAGGGATTATATGAATTTGGTCTTTGGTTTGGAGGATAGGATTAGTTTTCTATCTAAATGGCTGGAGTTCTTCCCAGACATTTAGAAAAAAAGAAAAAAAAAAAAAAGAAAGAAAGCAAGAGAAAAAACCAGAAAGAGAGCGAACAGGGGCTGCCCCACCTGCCTGCTTTTATTCTGTGTCTTTGTCCCCAAGCACAATGCTGATTCACCTAACTTACCACCTACTGGCTCTTATTGTTAGTGTCACTTCAAATTTTTCATGCCACTAGGCCCATCTGTCAGTCCTGTGCAGCCTAGTTGGGACCCTACCTTGTTGCTGGCATTCTCTATGGTCTCTGAGCCTGCCTGAATGGTTTACCTCAGTTGTGGCAGCAGCAAGGGGAGGGGCCATTCTCTGGGCTTTCTGGCACCATTCACCAGGTTTGAGTGGTAGAGATGGTGATGGGAGGGGCCACCTGTAGACTGTTCACATGGAAAGTAAGAAGCTAGTCATATCTTCTCCCTCTTGGGCAAAGCCAGGGTGTCAGCTGGCAGAGCTGCCAGGCAGAGGAACCCATACCTTGATTATAAAGTAGACAAAGATTCAACTGAAAAGCAAAACTATAGGCCAACTTCTGTAATGTACATGGCGGTGTGAGTTTGAGCGGCTCCAGTGAGAGCGCCATGGCTGCTAATCTTAGCTGCTCCAATGGTAGCCCCGGGACTGTGTGTTTGACCAGCTCTTTTCCCTTTAGTTTCTTCCTGGGTCGAGAGGATCCATCTTCCTCTGTCCAGACCTCTCCAGGATGTTTTATTCCTGCATCTGAGTTGTCTTTCTCAGGGAAGCTCTGTATCCTACTGCTTACTGATCCGCCATCTTTAGCTCCTCCCTCTTTTATCATTTTTTCTTTTCCTTCCTTCCTTTTTCCCTTTTCCTCTCCCTAGTTTCCATTTCTTTTGAACAGTTTCTTCCAACTTCACAATACCTGTTATACACTGGTCTTTATTTACATTTTCATTGTTTCATACCAGGGAAACAATAAAATATTTACACATGTGTTTTGATTTATTTCACTTAAGAGTATGATCTCAAGGTGCATCCATTTACCTAGAAATGTCTCAAGTCTATCCATCTTTATGGCTGAGTAGCACTCCATTGTATATTAAAAAAAATCTTTTGTATCTATTCTTTGATTTATGGGAATTTGGATTTTTTCCCCCAAGATTTATCTATTATAAAGTGTGCTGCTATAAACATGGGTGTGTATATTTTGCTGTGGTATGATGTTTTTATTTCTTCTGGGTGAGAAATTTTAACTACAGTGAGAAATCATTCTCTAATAACTAATAGCTAGTTGTCTCATCAGTTAGTCCTGCCTTCCCTAACTAGGTTTAGAGTCTGGAGACTGCAGTCCTATTTAAGAGAATAGAAGTGATGCTCCCTCAGGGATGACAGGGATTGAGACTGAGGTAAGTGATGACAGAGTTCCCCAGAAGGAAAAATGTTTGAAGGGACACATGAAACACCTATGAGGTCTTGAACCAGAAAATAAACTAACAAGGATTAAGTATCTAGGGAAAACATCCTTTTATTGTTATCCAAACTCATTAAAATTTGGAATGGCTTCAAGTAGATTCAAATGCATATAAAATGAGTTGTTTTACATAAATGTAGATATGGTTACAGATATGCATAATTCTATATGATTGCCATTATTTTTTTGGAAGGTGCTGGCTATGGAAGCTAGGACCTCAAGCATAGTAAGCAATTTATCTAACACTGAGCTGCATCCCCAGCCTGTGATTTCCTGAGCAATGCTGTGCTAGCAAGGCCCTCTGCTTTAGCTGCAGAGAGGGAGGGGTGGCAAGTGCTTTGTGGGTGGTGGGTGCTCCTCATCTTAGATAGCCCCACAGAAGCTCTCAGGTTTTGATAAGTAAGCCCTGATTGAAGAAGTTCACTTTCTGTGTGGAAAATCCCAGGTTTTCAAGTGTTTTTCCAAGATCTTTAACTTTTAAGACTTCCACTATGGAATTAACAACTGGTTAGGGTTGCACAATTCTACCCTCTTACATATTCTAATCTGGTTTCTTTCATGTGAGTATTTCTAATTGCCTTTCCGTTTAAATCACCACACTCACTTTTTGATGGCCAAGACATTTCTTAAATTGTGTTCCCACAGAATACTCTGGAGACTGCATCAGTGAGTGTGGAGAAACACCAGTGGGTGGGTTTTCATTGAACTTGGATTCAGTGGGACAGTAACCTGTCTCTATAAAGCAGTCTTGGCTCTGTGCCAAGAACTTGTGGGTGCGAGTCCCCTTCTTCTGGTGTGAGACAGTGCCAGGTTCTGATGCAGGATGGTTCCTGAGAGACTCAGTCCTAAAGGCTGTGAAAAATAAAGGTCATTGTGGCACTGGGGAAAGCTAGAGAAATAGGACGGAGGAATTGGGATCAACAAAGGAACTGTCAGTAGGTTTCTTCCTGGTCAAGTGTAGGGCTGGTGCTGCTGCTTCTTCGTATTTTAAGAAATGTTTTCTTTTTTTTATTTTAAAGAGAATAAAACAAAAGAGGGCAGAACAAAGCAGATCAGAACAGGACAAAATAGGCAACACAGACATTAAGACATTAAGACAACCAGACATTAACAGTACCTATCACAATATCTTTCTCTGCTATAGTTGAGCGTAGTTTCAAATACAAAAATATCAAACATAACAAAATATTATAAAACCATTCAAAGAGTGAAAGAATTACAGGCCATTCTGAACCGAGTAACAGAGAATGATCAATGGGTTCTATAATATCTCATTTTTGATAAAAAATTTTTGTTTATACTATCACACATATTCAAGTCCCAATAAGACACAATGTGATAGATAGAACCAATGGTAGTAGAAAATAGAAGCATGGTGGGACTTCTAAGAAGGATGATATTAAATCAGCAATAGCTGTCATAATGTTTTGTTTTCTTCAAAACAGCTGTTCATACCATCACGCATGACATAGTCAAACAAAACGGAATAAAACCATTCCAACTGATGAATGAAAACATTGAAAGGCTTCAAAGCTATGAGATGGGGGACTCATGCTTACCATAAAATCTTATATACTCTTATCAACTCTCATACTAGGGAGACTATACGGTATTCACACAAGAAATGTTTTCATAAGTTACCAAGAAAAGGCACTATCCAGTTAAATCTGTAAATTTATTTTATAGGACTAAAGGAGACTTTATTAAGTAATGGAGTGCTTGCTATCTTCTGGTCATTTTTCTTAGTGCATCACACAGGTTAACTCTCCACTACTTATAGGCTTTGTGATATTGGGTGTGTTATTTCACTTCTTTGTGTTTCAGATTTCACACCTAAAAATGGGGAAAATCATGGGACCTCCCTTCTAGGGTGAATATCATGGTTAAAATAATGGCTGCATTTATTGAAGCCTTGCCATTTGCCTGTGTATTCTAAGTGCTTTACATGGATGGTCTCATTTAAAATATTTCTATATATGTGTATAAATAAACATTTGTGACTAATATTCTAAATAGGTATCAATCACCTTGAGGAAGCCAGAAGGAGTTATTAACCCAACCCCCAACAGAAAAAGACCCTGTTCGGTATTCATGCCCACTTGCTACATGATTTGCTTTTCCATTGTCCCCGATTTAATCAATTTTACCTGAGCAATTATGGTCATAATCTTATTGGCTGACTGTAGCTCCATCCCACCTTATTCCCACCTTGTAATTTCCCATTTTTTCCCACCTTGGTCCAGCCTCCCATCAAGGATTTGATCTGTAAAAATCTCTAGAAAAGGCAGGGTCCTGGGCAACCCACTTGGGACCCCTTCTGTCTCTCTCTCTTGGACAGAAACTTTCTCTCAATACATATATTCTGCACTTAAAAAAAAAGAATAACCCCTCCCATTTTATTTTATGAAAGTAGAATTGCATAGTATATACTATTTTATAATCTACTTTTTAATTTAGTAAGTAGAAAATATTGCCTATGGTATTACTCTTATCTCTGATAATTTTTAATGATATCATAGAATAGCATAATATCAACATGCCATAATTTATTCAACTGTGAACTTTTTGATTGGTAACCATGTGGGTAAAATTCTCTCCATGCTTATGATTTCCTCAGGATTCTAGTTGAATAGTTGAAACTGCACTTTTTAAGTTTCTTATGTACTTCAGGAAATTGTATCCATTTGTATTTCTCCTAGCAATCCATGAAACACCATAGTTGTCCTCACCCTTGGGCCATGGCTGGCCGTCTGCCTGAAATTTCTATTAAATTAATTTCTATATTAATTAACCTATTTTATTTGGTTTGTTATGTAATTTTAAATTTCAATTGAGGTTTTTCTCCTGTGAAAAATTTTCAAATATTTTAAATGTTTATGTAGTCAAATATATCAATCCTTCCCCCTTTTATAGTTTTTGGCTTGGTATGTTAATCAAACTTTCATTTCAAGGTTATATAAATTTGTTTCTATTTCTTATCTTGTAACTTCATTTTATGCATTTAAATCTTTGTAATTTATGTTGAAACATGATAAAATAAATGGGTATAATTCTTCTTCACCTTCCTCTTGGTAGGTTATCTGGGTATTTCATATCATTTGCTTGAGATAATCTAACATCAGGTATCAAATTCTTGTATACATATGTGGATCTCTTTTTGGACTTTCTGTACTGCTTTACTGATTTGTTGGTCTAGGTCTATTTCTCTGTCAGGCCACACTGGTTTTAGTCTTTGTATAGTTTGTATAGTTTAGTCTTTGTATAGTTTTAGTCTTTTGTATAGTTTATTCATTGTGATAGGGTAAATTTGTATAGTTTATTTCATTATGGTAGGGTAAATTCTAGCTGGGTCTCATTTTTGAGTATTTCTTTGCTATTTTATCTGTTATTTTCCACTGAACTTCTAAATTATGACATCATGGTTCAAGAAAATTCCGTTTGTATTTCAACTGATATTGAAACAAACTGATGAATTTTTGAAGGAATATACATCTTTCCATAATGTATCTTCTCCCTCTGAGCAGTATCTCTAGGATGCCCTATTTCCTTGACTCCAACAACAAATCTAAGCCATTTCACAAGGTCTGTGAAAATCAAACCGGAACATTATACTTGAAATTTAATGATTCTTCTAAATCACTATTAGCTATTGACAGTATCACATGGCATGTTCACCCCTCACTCTCCCAGGCTTAAGCAGTCAGGAAGTTTGTTATCTAACATCCTTAGACATTCTGAGGTCAGATGGGTTTCAAGACCAGCTGATTCAGCTGTTCAACTATGTCATCAAAGTTCCAGCTCATGTCTCTCTTTGCTCTTCAGTCCAGCCTTCTGGCAGGTGGGTGGAGCAGCTCTGGCATTGCATCCAGAAGCAGTACTGTCTAGAGAAGAAAAGAGGCCATTTCTCAGGCTTTCTTGGGAAGGAAGGACTCTCTTAGGAGTTCAGTGGGTCTAAGTGGATCACAAACCTACTTAGAAACCAACCTCTGACCTGGGATGGGGGTCACCATCATTGTTTAAAACCAAACAGAATCTTTCTTCAGATGTTGCTGGTTATTCTTCATGATTGGAGATGTTAGATATTGAAAGCTAAGAAGATAAATATGAAAAGTACAACAAATAATACTTGTCTATTAAATTAACTATTAGCTCTTAAACTTTCAGTTTGTTAAGTTAGTATTACTTAAAATTGAAAAAAAGCCAGCTGGGAACTTTTGATATATAAATGTTCAATACCTTACAGGTAATTTTTCACAACAGGCATGAGTTAGTCACACCAATTTCTTCTAGCTTTGAAGACTCTAGAATCTATTCTGGAGGATTATTTAACCAAGCTACATTGTATGCAATAGGTGAAGTTCTATGTAACAAAGACTTCTTTTTTAGTTCTCTATCATAATGTATTTTCTCCAAAGATATTTTAATTGGTAATTAAAGATATGAACTTAAAAGTGGGCACCAAAGTATTCCACTGAATTAAGAGTCAGGTGAACAAATTGTTTTTGCATGGATAATTTCCCACATGCATGACTAGTAACAATGGCATTTGAATTTATTTCTCTACCTGGTGACTGATTACGTTTCTTTTGACATTGATAGTAAGATACATATATCTTCATTTCCATAGCATAAAAATGTGAAACTACTGCATCTTACAGTAAAGACAGTAGGAATAGTGGTTTATACACTGTGTTGGGCACAGCCTACAGTCCATTCAGTAGCAATTCACTGAAACTAATGGAATAAAATTTAATAAGGTAAAATATTAAATCATTTATTTCATTAAAGAATCAGAAAGATATAGGGGCTAGGTTTAAACAACCGTACAGTTGAAAAAGATCTGAGGGGTTTTGATGTTTGATGTGAGCTCTATAATGAAGCTGATAGTTGCATAATATTTTCAATTATTACTTTTTTCCACCCTGGATATTCCCCTTTCTCTATCCTACCCATTTTCCAACCTAGCTGTTCCCCATTTTTTTATCCTACATTCAGGAAAGTAGTTTTGAGAAAGTCAAATCCTTTAGGAGATGCCAGTCTGTGAAGATACTGGAAGAGAGAAAGGGAATTCAGGGTTGAGTCAGGGAAGACTGGGATCTTCCTTTACCTTAGAGATTTGACTAAACTGATAGGGAAGCAGAAGCAGGGGAGAGCAGTTGGATCTGGGGTTCTGCCTCATGGTAGTTAACTAGGAGATGGCAAGATGTAGAGAACATCTGTGTGTGAATTCCAGGAACATGAGCCTTTTGGTGGTTGCAAAACCAAAAACAAACAAACAAGCAAGCAAACAACAGCAAAACCCCTGCCTTGTGTGTGGTGTAGCCCCAGCAAAGAGTCCTTGATTCAAATAACCAGGGAAAACCTGTGGGAACATATGACTGGTGTCTAATGGGTCCCGCCATTCAAACCCTACCCCAGCAAGCACCTGGCAATGACTGCATAGGATCCTGAACTTGCATAACTTTGGGGGAAAGAAGCACCAAAGATAATCAAGTTACACCTTCTTCCCATACTGGAAGGTGGTCCAGAGTCAGAAACTGAACTAAAGAAAGGGGCATTTCTTGCATATTGAGTTTGACTACTGAGATACCTGCAGCTCTTAGAAGCTAAGGCTGAACTGACACAGCAGAGCAGCTATAAAAAGCCACTATCTTCTGTACTTGGCTGTATTTCTCTCCAGGGGTTTGGATTTTAGGTATGCAAGACAACAGGAGTGCATTAATTCTCTAGGGGGTGTTTAAGAGTCCCTCCCTGAGACATCATCTCTGCTAGTATGAGGTCTCACATAAGGACATTTCCTGGATCTTCCTGTTAAGACCTGGGTCTCTCTTTGCATGAGGCTTGGTCTTTTCCTATGGATTCTGTGTGATAAGATGCTTTACAGCTGCCACCAGCCTAGGAAGATGGGAAAGCCAGAAGGGGGTCAGTTCCATTTTGATTTAAAAAGGAGCTTTATCATTCTGGGCTAGTGTTTGTTCAAGGCCATAAGAGGTAAGAATCAAAGGACTGAAGATGTGGGCTTGGGGAAAAGGGCCCAGGAGATAACTCCATTTGGTTTGATAACTCAGTCTTACACTAAGGGAAGGCTGATAGTCATACAGCCCAGTTCACCAGGTTTTATTACACATACAGAGGAATATATGATGGAGGCAAGAGGCCCAGGGTCATAGCCACATACAGTTCCATGACACTAACAAACATGGCTAGGACTAATGAAAAAGGGTCTTGAAGTTTAGCTGAGTGTGGATTGAAGTACCTAAAGCACTTTTCTGGAAAAAGGGAAGTGTTAAGAAGGACAGCTCTTTTGCCATGTTAAGAAGTATGTGATAAACCACTGTGGAAATCAGTATGGAGACTTCTCAAAAAACTAAGATTAGAGGTTCCATTTGACCCAGATGGTCCCCTTCTGGATATTTTTCCAGAAGAATTGAAAATATCATACCACAGTGATATATGTGCACCTATGTTTATAGCAACACAATTTGTAATAGTTAAATCTTGGAAACAACCCAAATGTCCATCAATTGGGGAATGGATAAAAAAGACGTGGTATTTTTATATAATGGAGTACTACTCAGCTGTAATGAATGATAAACTTGAGGCTTTTTTTTTGTTTACAGGTAAATGGATGCAACTAAACAATACTTGTAAGTGAAATAAATCACACTTGCATGTATAAACATTGTATTGTTCTGCTAATGTAAAAAATTGAAAGAGTTGTTAAATTCCTATCATCTTGTTTTGAAATCCTATACTGCCATTTTTTTATTGTTGTCACTTGCTTTTATTGTTGTTTTTTAATTGTTTGTTCCTTGATTTTTCTGTTTTTTCTCTTTATAATAAAAAAGTATGTGATAGAGAAATTAGTTTCCTTTATTATTGTTCTAAAGCTCTGCTGTCCAAGTTTTACAAATTATTCATTGATATCAATACAATGTTTTCATCCATTAGTATATTCATATTAATCATTGGTAAATTTGAAGTTCTTTCTTGTTTGTAAGATAGAAATAAACTATTCTAGTGTTTTCTTTCATACTCTGAAGGGTATCTTGTGTTGCTCCTGGAGTGTGCACTCCCTGAATGGACTCCATGATTTTGGGGCCCACAGCTATTGCAAGTTAGTAGGGGAAAGTGTAGGGAGGTTGATTATGTATGGTCTTACTGGTTGACCCGTGAAGCTCTAGGTGCTGTCATGCCCATAGTCTTCTTCTAAGGGATAACTCCAGGAATTAATTTTTTCACAGTTATGTTTAGGGTTGTATGACCTCTGCCACTAGTATTAGACCAAAGTGGCTTCCTATGCCAAAGCAAGCATGGGTACAAGGGATGAACCTCAAGGAGGTCGTGCACATCGGGTGGAGTGGGAGTTGGGCCATCTAGGAAGCAGATACCAAGGTGGAGTTAGGAGTGTAATAAATGTATGTGGGAACATTAGGAGAAGTAGGAGTATCTGGGAAGACCCTTCAGTTCATGAAGCTGGTCTGATATCAGGGAAAAGAGAGTGAGGAGAGAACTGTGTAAGAAGAGTCTCAGACTGCAGTATGTCTCAAAGAAAATCTCATCTGGATGGATGTGGAGTCTTCAAGCAAGATTTCATCCCAAGAACCTTTTGTCAGGAAAAAAATGTCTAATTTCCTTGCTGTTCTCCGTCACTGACTGGTATGGCCTAACTTGACGCTTGTGAATGCTTCAGTGGATCTCCAAGGTGAAGCAGCAGGAGGCAGCCCACCAGTTACATCCTTGGATCAGGAAGGTCTGGGAGAAGCACTTCCATGGCTGCTACTTGCTGACCAAATAGAGGACTCTAGTATGAAGATGGATTGACTTAACCACATTTGCTTTCTTGGGAAGAATGAATATGTGTTTGTGAGGGTAGACAGTTGACTGAGTTCTGGAGAATGCTTACAGGGCTTTGTTCTATCACAGTGCTTATTCCAGCTCATGTGTCAGGGATTCCTGAAAAATTGGCACCTGGAAATTTTCACTAAACCAAGGTTTCTCCAAAAGTGCCCACCTGTGTCTGAATCATCCAGCACTGGAGGAGGTGGGGGTCAGGTGGAGGCAGCTCTCTGAACCTCCTCCAGACCTCTGAATCAGCACAGGTTGGGGGAAAGACTCAGTTATCAGCAAATTTAAGGTGAAGCCTGGCTGGACAAAACAGTTCTGAAGTCCATTTCTACTCTGAACTTCCATGATTCAAATTTGGATGCTTTGACTAACTGGGATGTAGCTGAAAGTTCTTGGGAAAGGTAGTTGATCTTTTGGACTTCAATTTTGTCACCTTAAAACAGAAGTTAAATTACAGACTCAGCTCTGAATCTGTCTTCTACCTTGTCTCTCTTTATTTGAAGCTTTGCTGGTATCTGGGTATAAATAAGCATGTTTAGAAAAAAACTGTTGCAATGAAATTAAATAGTAAGTGCTTGAAAAATGTTTGTTGATTGATAGCTTGGCTTAGGGTTAGTTAAAAGAGACCATTGAAGACAGGAGCAAAGCCACATCTCAAAAGCCAGTTGCTTCCCAAACCTTGGCTCACTTCAGAGCCTAACATGAAAGCTGTTATTTAAGTTGGGCTTCTGAAGTGGACTGGAGGAAGTTAGCATCACAGGACTGCTACTAGCCAGTAAATGCTAGATGAGTGATGCTTGGTGCCTGAAAGAGGTTTTTCCCTGTGTGGGTTTATCAGAGGCTGCGGGCTGGCAGCTGGACACACAGCTCTCCTGTGCAGGCACAGAGACTCTCTGTCAGGCTGCCCCTAGAGGAACACTGGGTTGCTTTCCATGCTTTGGTAGTGAGAAGGATGGAGGAGGCAGCCTGTGGGGTTTGTCCAGCTCTCAGAGGTACTAGTAGGCAAGACAAGAAAAACTCACTGTCATCTCTAGGTGTGCAGAAGTCCCAGGCTTTGACTGCAATATTTCCATCTTTGTTCTCAAAAGAATTCAAAAGAATTTTTAGATAAGAGTACTGTGGGTGAAGGACAATGTATATTGGTGGGAATCTGATAGATGCTTCCGCCTGCATGGGGCCCCGTGGCTCCTGTGGAATAAGACAGATGCTATTCAGGTCAGAGCTGAGTTCCCTTGCCAGTCTTCTGCACTCCTTCAGGAGGCTGCTTTCAGGATGTCTGAGTGAGCTGACTCTGTGACAGCTGACCCTGGATTATGGCCTTGTGAAGAACCCAATTCAGTGACAGTGATGCATCTCCTGATCCTCAGGCCTAGTCTAGTGCAGGCCTGTCCCACCTCAGGAGTTCTCAGTGTCCCTCTAACTTGGTCCCTTTCTTCGCCCTTCTGTGAATCTCACCCCTGTGGAGATAAACCTCCCTGATTCACCCGAGAGCTGAGGATTAGATGAAATCCCAAGTGTTTTTATTTTTCTATTTTTTACAAACATGTTCCCCCTAGGGAAGAGAATTTGCATTAATAAGGACCTACTCATGTGAAGCACCTACTATGTGTCTTATACCAATGTTCTCCAGAGTGGGATGAAATTCCCAAGGATGATCCATTGGGAGCAGGGAGAACATCCTAAGGCCTCCATTTATGTTTATTTCCCAATCCAAGAAATACAGAAAAAGGGATTTAATTGCCTTGTGTCTCATGCTTGACACACAAGGCATACTGAGGGTAGAGGGGGTTCCCATGGCACAGAAAGCTAACGGTTCACTTTTAGCATAATGTTTACTTTTAGCATATTGAAACAAACTGCAATAAGTTTAGTGGGTTTATGGATTGTAAAACAATACTTATAAAGTGAACAAGTGGTTTAAAGAGAAGTCATAAACTGAAAATAATACTGAAAAGTAAATATAAGCAAACCTCACACATTGTACGAAACAGGTTCTACTCCCAGAATGAACTGTATTGGCTAGGTGTGTTTCAAAGTAAAAGTGAGGAAAATCCAATCAGATCTGAGAAATTAATTTAAAAATTGGTAAAGAAGATTATTTGAGATATATATTTATCTCTGCAATCTTTAAGGTGAACCCCCTATACATTTTTATCATTCTGAAAGAGATAAGCTAGTGACGATATAAAGCTATTCCATGTGAAAGCTCAGCTCCCAGACAGCAAGACAGGTTTCATAGTTTTTTTTTTTTTGTAGAAATGTTTAAAGTCATGAAAAACCAATCCTGTTTGTTAGGAAATTTTATTAAACTTAATAATAATACATATTTTGAGGTTTCTTATGCAGTAGCCAAAGAAAAAACATTCACAGACCGTTGAGAAATGTGTACTGATGCTGAAATGAATTCCCGGTTGTCTGGCTGGCATACACAGAAAACAGTGTGTCAAAAGCTAAGATGCATTTATTCACTGGGAAAAGAACACTGAAAATTATTCAATGATGCTTAGAAAATATCACTTAAAATTTCATACTATTAGTGTAAGTTGCTCAGTGTGGGACGTGTTTTATGCAGTTTTAAATGGTTGGATGGGTTTAATATGTTTCAACTCAGAGTAATTCCTAATGTCTATTTCAATACACAAAATACCATGAGAATTTTCCTTCTTTTTTAGAATACAGAAAACCTCATGAGCTTATTGCTCTCACCCTGGGTAATGCAGAAAAGCTGACTGAAGGCTAAAAAATAAAAGATACTCCCTGCTTCTGAGTCCATTAGAGAGTTTAGGTCTCAAATCAGCCAGGTAAACTAAATTCCAGAGATGAGAAACTCCTCCAAGGACAGACAGGATTTATGAACTGTCTCAGCTTTTTGGTAGTATATGGGGGAAAAGAGGGAGTTACCTCCCCTTTAAAACAAACAAACAAACAAACAAGCACATAAAGCAGATAGAGGAAACAATTGAAATTTTATTGAGTTCTTAAGTGCAAAGTATGGTTCTAACATGACAATTGGGAATTCCTGGAAACTGCAAGAAACCCGGGGGGAGCCATGCTTACTCCTTGGCTCTTTTGTATCATTCAGGTGCTTAGGAAAAAGAATGAAGGTGAGGAAGGAGACCTGAGAGTGCTCCTCTCTGTGGTGCATGGGCATGGACATCATTTGCTTCCCAGATTCTTCTTTTATATGAATTACAAACCATATGATTCTGGGTGTGGCGTGGGGTGGTGGTGGAGGCTCCTCTCCCATCCACGGAGCCTAGGCAAAGCACTTTACTTTGAGGCTAGAGGTGGAATTAAAAGCCAGTTTTTGCTGGGGAGAGGAAGGAAACATGTTTGAGAATTACTAACAGTTATAGAATTAAAAAGTGTAATAATAGCACTGAGGATGGGAAGGAAGATATACAAATATATTTGGTAATTTTTGCCACTGTTCTTGAAGAGAAAATATATGAAAGTAGACTGCATTGCCTTAGTTACCCTTTTTTGTTGCTGAGCCAAAATATCCAACACCCAAAGTTAGGGGAAGAAAGGTTTACTTGGCTCACAGTTTGTAGAGGTTTCAGTCCACAGTTGGCAGGCTCCAAGGTAGGGTGGCACAGCAGAGGTGCATCACAGAGGAAAAATAAGAGTTTATGGCATGGAAGGCAGGAGGCAGCAAAAGCAGTGAAGTAGGGAAGAAGCAGTGAGTAGTAGCAACAGCAACCAAGGCTGCTTTTACATTTTATCCAGGCTACCCACACTTTGGGCAATGCCACCCACACCCTTGATCCTAGATCACATCCTTAATCCCAGCATCACACACCCTAGATCCAACCACCTCTGAAAAGCCCTGAGTATGACCACATGGAGCTTTGAGGGGAGACATCTACGTACAAACTATAACATGCATGTTGAAAATCCTAGAGTAGTCACTAAAAAGTAAAACAAACAAGTTATAAACCAGTAGTAGAGATAAAATTATAGAGTACTAATTAATCCAGAATATCAGGAAAGAAGAGAGAACCAAGAACAGATCAGACTAGTATACGTATACTAGTATGTGTATACTAGTATCAATTAGTATACTTAAATACAATCACATATACAATCGTATTAAATGCAAATACTGATTACAAACAAAAATTAGAGATTATCAGATTGGAAAGAAAAGCAGGCCTGATCATATGTGGTTCACAAAAAAACTTATTTTAAAGATATAAATAGGTGAAATGTATAAAGATAGGAAGAGATATACCTTGCAAGCAGTAATTTAAAACAAAACAGAATGGTTATATCAATAGACAAAGTAGACTTCTGAAAAAGTAATATTACCAGTTTTAAAGAGGGACATTATGTAGAGTCACCTCGTTGAGTGGACATAACAAACCAATGTACGTATGTACCTAATAAAAGGGTTTCAAAATACATAAAGCAAATACTAGTCAAATGAAAAGTAAGATCAAACAGATACAAAATTATAGTTGTATACTTCTAATAAGAAATACTTAAGGAAGTAATTTTTGGTTACTGAAGGAAGACCACACTAACCAGATATATTTTCAACAGTGAGTAGCTTCTAAATAAACTCACCGATTTTAGGAAAAAAATTTGTAAGTGTAATTACTAACAGACTAGTATATCTTTAATGATACACATAAGAGGATTTAGAGTTGGGGTTATACAGATAATGCTGTGGATAAAATTAGTTCATTGAATGATTCATCAAAACAATTGATGCTAGAAGTACTCTAGGGTTGTAAGATACCACCAATTTGGTAATTGTTATAAAAACAGGATTATAGGGGCCAGAGTTTTAGCTCAGCAGTGTAAGTGCCTGCCTGGCAAGGGCGAGGTCATGAGTTCCATCCCTGGCACCAAAACAAAACAAAACCAAAAAAAAGAAAAAAACCAGGGTTATAAAAATATAGTAGGAACTTAACAGTACACTAAAAGAGATGGATAGTGACTATAAATATTTCTTATACACAGAGATTGGTTGATTGGTTATCTTGTGGCAGAATACTTAAGAACAGCTTAGGCAATTTCCTTTTATAAATAGCAGAAGGACTCCGAATATGTTGACCCTTTACGGGTGATGACAACTGGCCCCTTAGAAGCGCATGGTCTCTAAAAGACATTTTAAAAACAATAAACATGTAAATTTTATTTATTCAAGGTTGTGGCCTTGCAGTCACTGCAAGAAATTTAAAAAAATAAAACAAAACCCAGGTGTGATCACTAGGAACATGCTTTTCTCACTATTTCAAAATCTTGAAGAGTTTCAAACTCATTCGTTAATAACGTAAAATTAGCACCTTCTAACCAGTTTGTGGGAACAATTTGCCAGCCTCATTTTAAACGTAAACCTTTGCATGACTGGCCCATCAGTTTGAAAACTGCGTACCAGCACCCGCTTCTCCCATGTGGATTCACCCCTCTCTGGGCGACACCTTTTCCAGTAATGGGACTCCAATCAAGCCGAATATTGACAAAAGTTCAATTTAGAACAGATCCTGGAAATATTGTATCAAAACAAGTTAAGCAAGATTCTAGAGATGTAATGAAGCATATCAGAGCACATTTTAGTCACTGAGGATAGTAATAGAATTTTTTGGTGAAAGTTGAAAAAAACCTTTAGATTTTAATAAATAAAACATTATTGATATGGGTCAGTTACTGGAACAGTGGTAGTTTATGAATTCTTCCACTTTCATCCTCCTACCTCTACTCTATCCTGGTTTTATTTTGTCATTGGCACAATTTCCCTGAAGGAATTCCTTTGGAGTGGAGACTGTGGTCACAGGAGAGTTGCTGGTCACTCCACCCAAGCAGGTACACCCACACCTAAGGACCTGCTGCCTGGCCTCATGCTACCTCTCCCCTCTTACATGCAAAGGGATGGCTGTATATTAACTAGGACTGCTGGTCACTGAGGTGTCCCTAACAGGCCAATAGCTAGCTGAGAACACCTAGAAAAGTGCTCTGAACAAAGACCTCAGAATAGCTATTGCAGCCCCTGCTGATGGTTTGCACATGCCTTGTGCTTTTGCACGCCTGGTCTTATCCACCCAGTTAGCCTATGAGGTAATTACTATTTACATTTTACAGTAGGGGAATATGAAACTTAACTGGTCCAATCAGTGTCTTAGGAATATGGGTTGGTAGGTGGCAAAGTTTAGAGTTAGACAAGTTTATCTGACCCTTATTCCCCTGTGGAGGGGTGCATTAGTCAGCTTTGCACTGTGACAAAATACCTGATATACACAATTTAAAGGAGGAAAGGTTTATTTTAGTCTACAGTTTCAGAGGTTTCAGTACACCATCAGCTGACTCCAAAGGTTTTTGTTTAAAATGCAGCTGGTTAATTGTTCTGACATACTGGTTGGAAGGTGTTAAAGTTATTAACTAATGAGTTTGAAAGTCTTCAAGGCAGAAATATCATGGCAGAAGGGCATTTTGAAGGAAAGCTGCCTATTTAATGGCAGGCAGGAAGCAGCAAAAGCAAGAGCCAGAGAGGAAGGAAAAGGCTGGAGACAGCACATATGCTCAAGGGCATGGCTCCAGTGGTTCACTTCCTCCAACGGGGTCCCACTCCCAGTGGCCCATTCAGTTCAGCACCCTCATGATCTAACGTCTTCTCTGGTCCCCACCTCTGAACTTTGCTGTATTGGGGATCAAGTCTTCAATATGAGCCTTTGGGGGAACATTTCATATTTAGGGATTGGAGAGATATGTTAAGGGAACACATCTCTCTTATCGTCCCTACAGTCCCTCTATTTGTGCTTTCACTTTCAACACTTTCAGTAACCCTCGGCCAATCAGGCTCCACAATTGTCATCCTGGCATACCATCCAAACCTGTGCCACACTGTCTGCATCATTCACCTCTTTTCATCTCATCAGAGAGGCATTGTGTCATTTCACATCCTTACGAGAAGGATGAGTACAGACTATATAGTGAGATAATTGAGAGAAATCTATATCAACATAACTTTTATTGTAGTACATTATGATTATTCTATTTTATTATTGTTGTTAATTTATTACCATCTCTAATTAATAATTTAAACTTTATCTTAGGTATGTGTGTAGGAAAAAATACAGTATATATAGGGTTTGGTGCTGTTCGTGGTTTTGGATGCCCGCTGTGGATCTTAGACTGTGTCCTCCACGAATAAGGTGGGGGAACTGCTGTAATCTGTTTTACATTGGTATGGGCACCCTTTAGGGCATCTGTGTAAAGCAAAAGAAAGGCCAAAGTGGGTGGTAAGATCAGCTTTACCTGGGAGGATCAGGGTTTCAAAGAAGGAGAAATGTCTTAGATGTCTCTAAAACAGGTTCCTAAATTTGGTTACCGGCAACATCACCCAGAGAGGCTTTAAAAAAAAAAGTTCTTGAGCTTCTTTGCAGACCTACCAAATTAGTATTGAAGTAAAGAAATAGAATCCACTTGTGTTTTCCCAACAGCTTTCCTGGACCCAGGTGAAGACACTTGGAACGTTGGTGGGATAGAGTGGGGGCCAGCTCCTGGAGATGCCTCTGCACCCCTACTTAGGAGTGAGTTTGGAGTCCTACTTGCTACTTTGGACACCTACCTTGCTGAGACCAGGATCACTCAGGAAGAGGATGAGAGCTGCATGGGTTTGTTTACTGCTATCTGCCTGGGGACTGTGCTTACAGAAATGATTTCTTTGTCAAAATACACGACAGGGAGCCTGCTTTTGCCCCAGGCCTCTGTTTCATAACTCTTTTATTGGAGCAAAAAGAAGTAGCACATTATTGTTCTTCTGCTTCACGTTTTCTCATGGATCAAGAAAGCAACAAGCACTTTGTGCAGATAGAAAAGCCTGCTTTGTTGTCTGAGGACACGGAGGTGGGGTTGCCAGGAGAAGGCCTTTCACAGGCCATAAAAGAGACTCCGGGTACAAAGCAGGCTGGAGGCGATGGGCGATGGGCGGTAGGCCTGGGAATAGGTGGAAAGAAATCACTTGCACTTATTCACTGGCTAGGGAAGGTTCTATATGTTTCTGTATGAAAGTGATCCTGACAGCCATGTGTCCTGGCTCTCTGGTAGCTCTGTTTCTATGAGAAGGATATGTTGGGGCCAGTTTTATGCAATAATGTTTCTGAAACCTGGAGTGACCTGAGGGGACTTTGATGTTTTAAGAAACCTTGGTGATACCACTAAGGCGATCAGTAGCATGCTTTCCTGTGTGTCAGCTGCTTTCCTTGTAACCTATCCAGGGCAAGGTGATTGTTGTCATCCTCAGTTGCAGACAAGGAACCGAGGCTCAGAGTGTGCATTCTTCCCTTTACTTGAGTCAGGTTCAGTTCCTGATGTGTGTATTCCTTGTACGAGATCATTCAGTAAAGTAGATATCTGCCTATATTACTGGCTTCACAAACCTGAATTTTTCCATGTTGTATTTTGTTCTAGTAGAGCCCAAAGTTGAGTGAACTAAAGTTGCCACAATTTAATATGATTGTGGAATCAATCTTGAGGAATCTCATTAAAAGAATTAATATTTTTCTACAGCATAATAGGTAATAAACAACTAGAAATTTCCTCTTAAGCTATATTTTTTTCTTACCTCCAGATAAATGCCCTTTCTTTTTAAAATTTATTTTTATTACTACATGTTCCCAGTACTTAATGAATACTATATTCATTGTGGATAGTTGGTCATGTACAAATGCTCTTTCTAGGGCAGTGATTTACACACTTTTTTGAGTTTCACACTCACCTGGAGGATGTGTTGAAACAGACTATTGAATCCCACTCCTCGGGATTCTGATGCAGCAAGCTTTGATTGAGCCAGAGAATTACATTTCTAATCAACCCACTGGAGGTGCTGATGCTGCTGGTTCATGGACCTCACTTTGAGAACCACAGTTCTACAATGGTTTTTTTTTCCTATGTATGCCTTAATGGTATCTATCTTTATATTCCTACATATGTGCACAATGGATTAATAAAAGTGGACCCATGTGTTACTCATAATTTTGAAATTTTCTTTCATTTTTAGAAATCCTAGATATCATTCTTACTCTAATATTTTACATCATCCCTTAAGGTAGAGCTATCCATTACTTTTTAGTGGCTGCATAGAATTTCATCTTATATTTGAAACACTATAGTTGACTTTTTACATTGTCTTCATTTTTCCCTATTATGAACAATGCTGTAGCTCTTTTACTTATGTCTTTACACGTGTGCTAATATATATGAAAAATAGATTCACAAAAGTGGAATATTATATGATAGCATATAGCAAGTCTTAAGGTTGTATACAATTGTCAGGTTATCTGCTGTCCCTTCATATTTGTTCCAAATTTTATTTCTACTAATAGAATTTGCCTCATTAATACTGATTAATACTGATATCTTTGTTTAACTGGGTGAGAAATGCTGTATTTATGTCTTCTTCCTCATTAAACTTTGTTTTAATGATTCTCAAAATTCTGTGACAGATTTTTGGTCAACTTGTTTCTATTAAAAAGTGTTGATTTTAAAGATTAATAACTTAAAAACTGCCACACCCACACACCCACACCCACACATACGCACACACAATGGTCCACAAAACATTCCCCTTTCCTTCTGAAGGTTTTATAACACGTTATTATCATTAACCAGTCTTTCACTATTAAACTTAAATGCCCAATTGGAAGAAAGAGTTCTGAGACCAGTCTTCTTTCACCACTGATTAAGACTGGGGTGGCAAGTGTTAGGGATAATATTCATTTAGCCTTCTGAGCTTTCGGGGCAGACGTGGTAACCTTGCCAGCTCCAGCAGCCTTCTTGTCCACTGCTTTGATGACACCCACAGCAACTGTCTGTCTCTTATTGCTAATAGCAAAATGACTCAGATGTGAATAGTCAGAGCTCTCAACACATATGGGCTTGCCTGGAACCACGTCAACAATGGTAGCATCACCAGATTCCAAAAATTTGGGATCAGCTTCCAGCTTCTTACCAGACCAGCGATCAATCTTTTCTTTCATCTCAGCAAATTTGCAAGCAATGTGAGCTGTGTGACACTCTAGTATGGGGGCATAGTCAGCACTGACCTGGCCAGGATGGTTCAGGATAATCACCTGAGTAGTGAAACCAGCTGCTTCCATCGGTGGGTCATTTTTGCTATCTCCAGCAACACCGCCATGATGAATATTTGACAGAACATCTTTTGCCCACACTGACCCCAGGAAGCGCTTCACTCAGAGTTTCATGGAGCATTTCAACAGATCTTACTTCAGTTGTTACATTGACTAGAGAGAAGGTGACCATCATGCCAGGTTTGAGAATACCAGTCTCCACTCAGCCCATGGGGATGGTACCAATACCACCAATTTTGTAGACATCCTGGATGGGCAGCTGCAAAGGCTTGCCATTCAGGTGAGTGGATGGAAGGATGCAATCCAAAGCTTCAAGCAGTGTGGTTCCACTACAGTTGCCATCTTTAAGAGTGACTATCAGGTCTTTGAACCAAGGTATATTAGCATTTGCCTCTAGCATGTTGTCACCATTCCCACCAGAAATTGGCACAAAAGTTACCGTATCAAGGTTATAGCCAATTTTTTGTAATGTAGGTGATGATTTCCTTAACAATTTCCTTTAGGTCCTCTGGCTGTAGAAAGGCTCGGTGGAATCCATTTTGTCAACACCAACAATTAGTTGTTTCATACCTAGTGTTTAAGCTAGAAATGGCATGTGCATGGGTCTGCCCATGCTTGGAGATACCAGCTTTGAATTCACCAACAGCAACAGCAACGATCAGGACAGCACAATGAGCCTGAGATGTGCCTGTAATCGTGTTTTTGATAAAGTCTCTGCATCCAGGGGTGTCAGGAATAGTCACATAATACTTGTTGGACTTAAATTTCCGCAGGGAGATGTCAGTGGTGATACCATGCTCATGCTCGACTTTCAGTTTATCTAAGACCCAGGTATATTTGATGGAGCCTGTCCCCATCTCAGCAGCCTCCTTCTCAAAATTTTCCGTGGTTCTTTTGTCCATGCCACCACATTCATAGATCAGATGACTGGTAGTGGTGCACTTGCTGAAATCCATGTGTCCAATGATGATGATATTAATGTGAGTCTTTTCCTTTCCTATGATGTTTTGATTTAGTGGTGGTTTTCACTACTCCTGTGCTCTTGTGGCAAACACATTGCAAAACAGCTGTTATTGCTATTTTAATTTATATGTCATTACCAGTGAAGTTGGCTACATGTTATTGACCAGTTATGTTTTGTCTCCCATGATACATCTTCTACCTTTACTCATTGTTAGAGAAAAGAAGTCCACAACAGCAGAAAAATACATGCCAATACATTGTTTGTTTTACATGGCTCCAGTCATGATATCTTACTGAAGAAACTTGGAGAAGCCACAGAAATAAGCAAAAATAATGAAAGATGTCAGCATAGAAAAGCAAAATGAATAGTCTGTTAGGCTAGAGAACAGAGAATTTCTTTACTTTTCAATCATAAAAGGCCTTTATTTCTCCATCAATTTTGAAGGATAATTTTACAGGACATACATAGTAATGTGTGATGTCAATTATTTGCTTTTCTTTGAAAAGCACTATCCACTTTCTTGTCCTTTAAGGCTTATTTTAAGAAATCTGCAATTATTGTGATGTGTTTACCCTTAAGGGCAATTTGATGCCTTTCTTTAACAGCTTTTAGAATTTTCCTTGTTCTAAATCTTTGGGATTTTGACTATGCTGTGTCATGGAGAGATTTTTTTCTGGTCATGTCTGTTTGGGTTTCTAAATGCCTCATTTACCTGGGTATCCATCTTATTCCCTGGATATGGGAAATTTTCTGCAATAATTTCAGCAAGTAAATTTTTATACCATTAGTCACTGCCTGTATCCATTCCTCAAGTTCAATGACATTAAGTGTTTTCTTTTAAAGTCATTTAGGAGCTCTTGAATTATCTTTTGATTGTCTCTCATTTCTTCAGTGTTACTGAGTAAATGTTCTAGAACATCAACTTTGTCTTCAGGTCCTGATATTGCACCTTCTGATTGATCTTGTCTACTGACAACATTTTCAGCTGAGTTTTTCATTTCCATGATTTCCACTTGATTTCTTTTTATAACATCTAATTCTTTACCGAAGTAGTCTTTCACATCTGGCATTGTCTTCCTTAAATCATTCAGCTGCTTATTTGTATTTTCTTTAAGCTCATCTTAGTGATTGATTCATCTAGCTGTTTGTCTCTTTTTTGAGTTGCTTGCCTGGATATTCATCTACTTCAGGGTCTGTGTGATTCATTTCTGTGGAGCTGTGAATTTTTGGAAGCATTTTGTTTCCTCTTCTCATGATTCTTGAGTGTTTGTGTTGAATGTCTTGATTATCTGGGCTAGAAGCCTCTGCCTCTGTAGTGGAGATCTCTTTGGTAAATGGATTTCTCCTTACGATTCACCATTCATACCCAAAGCCAATTCACCATTGGCTTTGGGTATGATTAGGTCTATAGGTACTTACTCAATCTATTCAAAAGACTTGAATCAGTTCCTGTTATTTCCTTGTGAGGATAAAACCAGTGATAATATCCAAAGAACCAATTATATGTCAACACATAATTTAAATTTAAAACTTGCTCAAAGAGTTTTTAAAACTAATTAATTAAATTTTTTATTTTAAAGATAGTATAATCCAACAAAACAAGACAGAACAAAGCCTATCAGAACAATGCATGGAGCTTCAAAGAAGGATACCAGGAAAACAACAATAGCTACCATAGTATATCTTGTTATCTTCACAATATTTGTCCATTTCATTGGGTATCGCAAAATCAAACCAAAAACAAAACACAATAAAACCAATCAAAATAGAATACTGAATAAAGCAAAAACTATTAATCAGAACAAAACAAAACAGTGAAAACAATATTGGACTTCAAAGACAAGATAGAGGGAAATTCTCCATATTTGCTATATTGCATACTGTCATCCTCCCAAGAGATGCTCAGACTGTTGGCCCTAGGTCAGCATAATCAACCCAACAATAAAAGCATTTAGCTGCTTTATGTGCCTTAGTTGCTATCAAATCAGGCTGTCCTCAGACTCATCAGGTTGCTAATGTGGCGGGGAGGGGGAGAGGCAGGGGGAATTTTGACAGTGTGTGATTCTTAGCCTGCACCGGTAGGCTCACGGAGGTGCTGACTTTTCTCTCCCTGGAATGTGTGTGGCTTGCACAGCTTACCAGGAAGGCTGGCTAGTTGGTTTCTTGGTTGGTCCCCCAATCCCCAGCATGCTTGTTCAAAAAGTTTTAAACTCTTTCAGTAACTTAGGAAGATGAAGGAAGAGTAGTGACAAAATAGGCCAGGAAACAGGAGGAAAAAAAAAAAGAGGGAAATAAAATGAAGTGAAAAAGGAAAAAATGAAAGATAAGTTTTGATATTATTATTATTATTGTTATTATTATTATTATTTTGGTACTGGGGACTAGATTTGTGCCCTCGCATTTTCCAGACAGGCCCTTGTGCTGCTGAGCTAAACCCCTGGGCCTTGATAATATTATGTTTATGCCAGGCCAGAAGTGAGGAGGGAGAGGAGGTTTGAGAAAATATGTGCAGAGGCAGAGAGAAAGAAGGGAAGGAAACATGAGTGGGAAGGATGAAGGGCTTAAAGGATACTGGAACCAATGAATGAACTAGCAGTAATCCAATGCTGGAAGACTTGGAAAGCAACTCTGGGTGAGGGAGAACCCAACAGATTAGTGTAAATCATTGTAGAAATTAAAATAATAATCAACCCCATATTCCTCTCCCCTGTCCCAGTTTAGGAGTGAAGGGGGTATGAGGATCTAAACGGATGGCTGAGTCCACCTCTCACAGTGGCTGCAGGCCAGTTTGAGGGTGCGTAAATGCTCCTGCCATTTTTGGGAGCTTCTGTTTTCAGGATCAGTGGTGAGGCATTTACCCTGCTCCCTCCAGCGAGCTTCAGCCTGGAGTTCTCAGCCAGCCATGGACTTACAGAACATGCTCGCCTGTCATTCTTACTCCATCTCTGGAATTCCCAGCCCCCTTATCTCAGCTTGCCCAAGCCTCCAAGATTTGAGTAGCATCTGCGATTAGGAGGATGTTTTCTCAGTGAGTGCACCCTCCATGTCTACAGGTCCCAACTATCCTGAACCTCTGAATTTATCTTTAGCACTCGTTTCCTCCATGTCCAGTGCTAAGGAGGCAGGGACTGTGTAGCTATACCACAGAGCAGACAGTGGCATCTGGAGCGAGTATTCATTTGTGACCTCTGTTCTGTATTCTTCCTCTAAGTTTTATACCTTTCACATGACATATAAATCCATGGACCTCACTGGAATCTGCGCCCATGATCTAGGGATCTGTTTGCTATTGTTACCATAGATTCCCGGCTACATCCTTGTGGGGAAACTGCTGCAGACAATAGCGTTTCTGGACCTGTGCTGGGAGAACCACCCAATGTTGATGAGCAGCTTTGCTTCTTATTCTAGCTTTCTCATTTTTGTGTTTCAACTGTTCACTGTCCTGCTCAGGGTATATTTCAGTGGTCAGTGACTCTACTACGTCATGTAGCCATGCTGACCTTGATGTATATCTCAGAGCTCTCTATGGGTACTGCTCCCTTTGCATGGCCACAATCCTCTTCTATATAAAGATAAATAAAAAATACATCCTTTTGCTTGCTAGCATGTGCAGATTATAAAGATGCATATCTGTAAGCAGAATTTAGGGACAGAGGCATTTGTAGTTAAGACTGCAGACTGGGTGGGTGAATGTCCTGCATTATGGATTGGAGCTTGGGCTTTGGATGAATAGATACAGAATCCTGGTCTGGGTTATACATATCAGAATGAATTAAGACGCATGCATTAAGTCGGGTGGGGTGGCACATGCTTGTAATGTCAGTTACTTGAGAGCCTCAGGCAAAAGGATCCAATTCCCAGGCGAGCAAGAGCAACTTAATAAGACACTGTTTTAAAATAAAAATTAAAGAGACGAGAATGTAGCTTAGTGGTAGAACTCTTGTCTAGCATGTGGGAGGCTCTGGATTCATGTCTCACTACAAAACAAACAAGACAAAAAGACAGAAAGAAAATCATTCTCAATCCTTTTTACTAAAAAAAGTACTCATTTTTAATCTTTTTCTTTACAGTCTTTCCCCCTCTCTCCTGATGTAGATCATAAGCATTTCCCCCTTGTTCTTTTTTTTTAAAATTTTATTTAAAGAGAAAACAAAACAAAACAAAAGGGTAGCAACAGTACAGAATTCCAAGGAAAAATAGAAAACAAAAAACACGAAGAAATCATTACTTGATAACTTACTGTCATCTTGGAAATCGTTGTTCAAGTTACAAAATTAAAACATTCAAGATATACATTCAAACAGTGAGACTGTTAACAGTTCTGCTCCGCAATCTAACAAAAACAATAATATGGTCATTCATCTTACACACATAAACACACATGCAATTATATCCTTTAGAGCACTTTCTTTTCCTCTCTTTTACAGTAACAATTATACATTTTGGGTTTTATTACTCCTACATTTCTTATTACTTTTTACACTAGAGACACAATGTGATATTTATAAATAGGATTCTTATTTATTTCACTAATGAGGATAGTCTCAAGTTGTCTCCATTTACCTATGAAGGCCTCAAGACCATCCTTATTCACAGCTGAGTAATACTCCATTGTATAAAAATACCACATCTGTTTAATCCCTGGTACCAAAAAACAAAACAAAACAAAACAAAACAAAACAAAAAAACCCCACATCTTTTTCATCCACTCTGCGGTTGATGGGCATCTTGGTTGTTTTCAAGAATTAGCTATTACAAATTGTGCTGCTATGAACATGGGTGCACATATATCACTGTGATATGAACTTTTCAGTTTTTCTGGGAAAATACCCAGGAGGGGAATAGCTGGGTTGAATGGAGCTTCCAGTCTTAGTCTTCTGAGATTCCCCCTTGTTCTTAAAAGCTCTCTGAGAGAGCTGGGTGTGATTGCACACTCCTGTAATCCCAGTACTCAGGAGGCTGAGGATTGTTGCAAGTTCAAGACCAGCCTGCTGGGCTACAAAGAGAGCTCAAGGCCAGCCTGAACTGCATAGTGAGATCCTGTCTCAAACACACACGCACTCATGCATGCACGCACACACACACACACACACACACACGCACACGCACATGCACACACACGTACACACACACACCAAAAAAAAACCTCTCTGAAAATTTACTTTTGAATAACATTATCTAAGTCTAGGATGGGAGCCTTGAGTCATGTAACTCCAAACATTCCAATTTTATTGGAATAAAACCCTCTCCACATTTCAGTTCGTTGCTGTCTGCCTATGAATGTGTCACCTGTCACATGATAGCAGTGCCATGCCTGGAGACACCATAGGAGTGTGTTAGACCTCAGAGAGAGAGAGAGAGAGGGAGAGAGATGTAAGAAGAACAAAGGAGTTTTTAGGAGAACTCAGATCAAACTGCCAAGCCTGCTGTGCCTTGATTGATCCTCAGGAAGGATTATTTTTAAGAGAGTTTAATCCAATAAATTTTGAGCCCTTTTTGGGTATAAGCCCTTTGGGTATTGCGCCCTTTTTGCGATGGACGCTCCTGGGCTCCGTATGGGTTCTTGGAATCTTCTATACTCGTCTCTTGCTAACTTCATTCTCAGGTGGCTGCCAGTGATGCAAGAAGGATCCAGGTAAAGCACTCACAATGCTCACTGAGCACCCATTCCCAGCAGTTAGCAGCCAGCCCTCCTGAGCTCTCGGGCGGTGCCCTCTAGGCAGGCACCTGGAGGTCCGCTGGAGGGGACTCAGTGAGGAGGGCCTGTGGGGACACCTCAGGAAGGAGGCTGTCATGCTGCCTCTGAGCCTCCTCTCTCTGGCTGTTACCTCTCACTGCCCTCTGGTTGGGGGGCGGGCCCTGGCAGACACACTGTACCTGCTTTGTGACTACGTGAGTCTTTCTGAGGGTGTGTTCCTATGCCTTGTGCAATGTCTGCTCAGTCGCTTGGCACAGATCTGAATGTGTTTCTCAGGCAGATGGCATGATGACACCTGGCTGGCCCAGCTCCGCTGTGAATACTTGGCTCCCCTCATCTCTCCTTAACATTAAGGAGCCACTTGACATAGTGGTGGGAACCAGTTTTAAAGAGCATCCACAATATGTGTTGTGTGAGATCTTGCTTCATATATATATATATATATATATATATATATATATATATATATATCCCAAGGATCAGTGAGTTTGAAGCTAACAAAATGAGCAGATGTGTAATGCAGATTGTTTGAGTTACTAATAGTTAATGCAATAGCTATTTACTTTGTGCTTGTCTTGGGCTAAGAGCATTTAAGTCTCACAAAACTCCCCTGAGTTAGATATCATTAATAATCTCATTTTGCCACAAAGAAATTAAGGCTGAGAGAGATTAAGTCACCTGCCCAAGACCCACAGTTGTGGAGCTGGGACTTAATCACAAACCCCCGTGAGTGACCATGACTTGTTATACTGTATGTTTTTAACTGTACTTTGTCTTTGAAGTCCTTGAATCAGCCCAATTGATTGTGATATTTTTACTTACAATGAAAAACAAAGATATAAAATTTTAGGAGTTTAAAATATTTATTTTTAAATGAGATTGAGCTATAGCCCTCCTGCTCCCCCTAAGATATTTGAACACCTAGTCACATTTGCTTCAGACTTGAGATAAGTAGATTTTTTTAAGCTGTAGAATGATTCAGAATTCACTGAGGGAATAAGGCAAAAATTTCTTAAATGAAACAAAGCCTAGAATCAATTAAGAAAAAACTAGAAAAAATTAATAACATATATAACATTTTTTAACATGGTAGAAATGTCACAAATGAAGCCAAAGACAACAAGAGATTAGGAAAGTATTTATGATACTAATGACAAGCAGCTAATAATACATAAAAAGATTCTACAAGTTATAAGGAAAAGTAAAACAAGCCAATCAAAAACGAATAATGAATATGAATAGCAATTCAGAGAAGAGGCAATCCAAATGACTAGTTATTGTCACAAGATTCTCAACTTTATTAATTATCAGGAAAACATAAATTAATCTGTTATTGATTTACTTTTTCATTCATCAGCCCAGTGAAAATAAAAAAGGGCTTATCATACCTAGGGTAGACAAGCAGGCAGAAAGCGTCCAGTCTCTCTGTGTTATAAACACGAAATACTACAGTTTATTTGGAAACTGATCTACGATATCTTGTAAAATTGAATGTACTCTGTGGTAGATACTCTTAGTTACCTATCAATATCCAAATCTTTCATATTTCTTGGTAATAGAATACTAATTTTTAAAATGGAAACAAGATTGTAGATTGTAATTGATACCATTATGCTCTTATTTAGTTATCAATTCAATTTCCTGTACTCCGTTGCAATTTCAGGGGTAATGTAACTCAGTTGTGATCAATGAAA
Organism: Dolichotis patagonum; assembly: GCA_004027295.1. Lineage (NCBI taxonomy): Eukaryota > Metazoa > Chordata > Mammalia > Rodentia > Caviidae > Dolichotis > Dolichotis patagonum. Next base: position 37,574 of record PVJX010015103.1, read on the forward strand.
TGTGAAGCAAAAGCTACTGACCCTCTGTGCAGGGCAGGAGACAGCTCTATCATGCAGGCAATTCATTGTTCTTGGAACTGTATGGGTCAACCTAGGGTGGGAATGAAGCGCTCAGAGGTAATTACTACATTCATCATGTGTTCTCTTTTTAGTGTTTTAGCAACAAAGAAATTCTTGGTGAATGACACAATGAATTTAAATTCGGTTTCCTTGCTGAATGATGCCACCATGAAACTGTTTCATAAAAAGTCTTACGTTAATGCCAACATCACAACAGCATTGTTTGTATTTACACTACTTTTGACCTGTCTATTTTAAGGTTCAAGAATGTTCTCCATGCAGAATAATTTATTCCCTGATATTGTCTCTGACCGCAGGCCCATGTCCACAGACTTTTTGCTCGTATTTAAAAAACCAACAATACATGTTGGATTCCTTGAAGAGCTAGCTCTGCAATATTATTTATATCTATGTTTTCATAGATAGGGAAAAATCACAAATTATCTGTTTCTATGTAACTTTTCCTGTATGCTTTAAAATTTATCTTCAAGATGTTTAACAGTATTTCCAACAAATGCATATTCATGTTGAGACAAAACAATTAAAATTTCAGTCTATTTTTTTCTTTCTTTCTTCCTGTTTTTTTTGAGACAGGGTCTCACTATGTAGTTCAGGCTGACCTTGAACTCATTATGTAGCCCAGGCTCACCTTGAATTTGAGGTGATCCTTTTACCTCAGCCTCTGGAGTGCTGGCTGAGATTACAGATGTGCATTGCCATGCCTGACTTAGTTGATTTTGGTACTTCAATAATTTTGTGGTTTGTTCTTCTTTTTTTACATAATGCAGTTTTCAATTGTCATTTTTGTTTGTTGTTTTTAAAATAGCTTTATTGAATTTTATTTTACGTACCATAAGTTCACTCCTGTGTACAATTTAGCTGTTTTTGGCATACTCACCAAGCTGTGTAATGTGTCAGTTAGTCTTCATTGTCTACTTGAATGGATTAGAGATGCTTGGAGAGGTGATTAATCATAAGGTGCTATACTGATCAGTGGATTAATCCACTAATGTTCATAGATAATGTGCCGTTAGGAAGTGGGTCACTGGGGCATGACTTTGGAGCGTATGTCTCTTGCTGGCAGTCTTCCTATGTTCTGCTTTCTGCACTGATATTTCTGCTTTGAAGCCAGCCTACCATGGACTGAAATCCCTGAAAACATTAGCCAAATAAACTATTTTCTCCTTTAAATTGTGTATATCAGGCATTTTGTCTCTGCAACAGGAAAGCTGACCACTTCATGTAACCATCACCTCTACTTAATTTTAGAATATTTTCAACAGCTTCCCAGAGGCAATGTGTAGCCATTAGTATATACCTTCTCTGCCTTACCTCCAGTCCCTGACAATAATCTATGAATTTCTCCATTCTGGAGAATTTATGCAGTATGATCATACAGTATGAGTTCTGTTGTGACTGGCTTCTGTTATATAGTACAGTGTTTTCAAAATTCGTCAATGTGATAGTTTGCAACGATACTCCTTTCCTCTATTATTGTTTTTCTTCCCAAATATTCAACGTTCAACAGTTTACCACATTTAAAAAATGCTTTAATCCATTGATAGACATTTTGCTTGTTTCTTCTTTTAAGCTTTTATAAATAATACTGCTAGGGACAATTGTGTGCAAGTTTTGATGCGGACATACATTTTTTTCCTTGAGTATATGCCTAAGAGTAAAATTTCTGAATCATACAGTAACCCTATGCTTAATCATTAAAGGAAGTGACTGTTTCCAAAGTGGCTGAATCATTTTACGATTCCACTAGCAATGTGTGAGGGTTCTGGTTTCTCCACATCCTTGTCTACTGTTATTATCTGATTGTTAGCCTTCTCAGTGAGCGCGAAGTGGTATCTTATTGTGATTTTGTCTTGCATTTTTCTAATAACTATGATAATAAGCCTCTTCTCATATGCTTGTTGACCATTTATATATATTTGGGCTTCTGTTCAAATCCTTTTCCCATTTTAAAATTAGATTTCTTGTTCTTTTCCTGTTGTATTAGTTCTTTTATTTTAGATACTTGTCTTTTGTTAATTAGAAGACTTAAGAGTATTTTTTTTTTTTGATTCTGCAAATTGTCTTTACACTTTTCTGGTGGTTTTCTTTGAGGCACACTGTACTTTGATTCTGATGAAATCTAATGTATCTATTTTTTCTTTGATCTTGTGTTTAAAAACTATAGTTTGGGGTTGTGGATTTAGCTCAGTGGCATAAGCGCCTGCCTTGTAAGCATGTGGTCATGAGTTTGAAAAAAAAAAGTGGAAAGTAAAAACTATAGTTTAACCCAAGGAAACACAATTTAATTCTATATTTTCTCTTACAAATTTTATAATTTCCACTCTTATACTTAGGCCTATGACTTGAGTTAAATATGGTATGAGATAAGGGTCCAACTTTATTCTTTTGCAGATAACTCACTGATTATCCTACTCCTATTTATTGAAAAAGAAGTTTCTTCCCATTTGGGTTATTTTAGCAAAACAGGTCATTTAGCCATAGATGTATGGCTTTAGTTTTGGACTTTCAGTTATGTTTGATCTATCATTTAGGTGATTTTTTTTCTATCATTGAGTTAATGCCACTCTGCTTGATTGATATCCTCCACCCCGCCCTGTTTTTTGAGACAGAGTCTTACTCTGTAATTTGGGCTGGTTTTGAACTCACTGTGTAGTGGGGTTTGCCTCAAACTCGTGATGGTTCTCCTGCCTAAGTCTCTCAAGTGCTGGAATTATAAGTGTGTACCACCATTCCTGGCAAAGTTTCTTTGTAATAAGTTTTTGAAATAAAAAGTTGTGTCTTCCTATTTTGTTCTTTTTCAAGATTGTATTGATTATGCTGGATCCTTGGAAGTTCCACATAAATTTTAGAATCAGCTTGTTAGTCTTTACAAAGAAGTTGTCAAGGATTCAGATAGATATTGCTTGTAGTCTATACATCAATTTGAAAAATATTGTCATTTTAACAATTTTAAGTCTTCTAATTATGAACTTGGGATGATTTTTCCATTTGTTTAGATCTTCTTTACTTATTTCAAAAGTTTTTTTTACTTTCCCTAGTATATATTTTACCTTCCTTCTGTTAAACTTATTACTAAGTATTTTATTCTTAAATTTTTAAAAAATTATTTTAGACTTGTATTGACATATAGTAATTATACATATTTATGGAGCACAATGTGATAATTCAACACATGCATATAATGTGTAATGACCGCCTCAGAATAATTATCATTTTCATCTCCTTAAACATGTATTATTTCTTTGTGTTGCTAATCTTCCAATACCTCTCCTTGTTCTTTATAAAGTGTATAGTAAATTGCTATAAACTATAGTCGCCCTATTGTGCCATAGAATATTGGAATTTATTGCTCCTAGAAACTGCATTTTGGTACCTGGATTACGGTGTCCCTCAATTCTTCTTCCCTCTATTCTTCCTTACCTTTAGTGAGCATTATTCTATTTTCTTCTATGAATTCAACATTTATAGTTTCTTCATATGAATGAGAATATGCAGCTGTTGTTTTTATGATTGGCTTATTTTACTTAACATAATTTCCTTCAATTTCATCCTGCTGCTGAAAATGATGAGATTTCTGTCTTTGTTGTGCTTAATATCCCATTTTTTTCTTTATTTGTTTGCTGATGGACACCTTAGTTGATTCCATATCTGTGTCATATTGAATAGCCCTGCAATAAACATGTAAGTACTGATGTCTTTTTGACATATTGACTTCAATGTTTTGATATATATCCATAGTGAGATAGCTAGATCATATGGTAATTCTATTTTTAGATTTTGGAGGAATCTTTATACTTTTATTCATAGTGGCTGTATTCATTTATGTTTCTATCAATAGTGTATAAGAGTTATTCTAAGTGGGATGAGATGATATCTCATTGTGGTTTTGATTTGTATTTCATCGATAGTGATGTTGAGCATTTTTCACGTATCTGTTGTTATGGGTTGTATCTAGATGTTCCCTCAAAGCCTCATGCAGTTATGGGAGTGGGCTTCTAGAGTTTGTGATTGATTCATGGTTCAACACTGGGATTAAGGATGTGAGTGCTATGCATGCCCTAGGGTGAGTAGCCTGCATACACTATAAAGGGGGAGAAAGTGGTCTTTCTCTCTCTCTTTCTCTCTTTTTCTGTTGCTCTCTCTCTTTCCCTCCTCTCTCTTCTATTGTTTCTTTTACTGTCTTCTACTACCCTGAATGGCTGCCCCTCTGCACATGCCACCCAGCCTTGGATCCAGCTGATTATGGAATGAAATCTCTACAAACTGCGAGATAAATAAACCTTTCCTCCTTTAACTTAGGGTGTTGTATATTTTATCTCAGCAATGAGAGAAAAGTAAGACACTTGTTATTCATTCGTACATCTTTATCTAAGAAATGTCTATTTATCTATTTTAAAATTTTACTTGTTTTTGAGGTTTTTGTCTCCTATAAATTCTGCATATTAATTCCTTGTTAGATGAATAGTTGGCAGATATTTTCTTTGATTGTACAGGCTGTTCCATTACATTTTTTCCCCTTCACTTGTGAAGAAACTTCATAGTTTGAGGCAATCTTTTTTGTCTATTTTTGTTTTTATGGCCTTGTGATTTGGAATCTTATTAAAATATCATTGCCTGCTCCAAAGTGTTTCCTCTATGTTTTCTTCTAGTAGGTTCATAGCTTTATATCTTACATTTATTCATCTTGAGTTGATTTTTGTAAATAGTAAGTGCTATAGTTTGAATCTGAAATGTCCCCCAAAGGTCCATGTGTTGAACATTTGGTTGCCAACCTGTGGAACTGTTGAAAACTGTTGAATCCTTTAGGAGGTAGAGCCTAGTGGTAGGATGTTAGTTCACTGGAGATATGTCTTGAAGGTGATACTGGGTTCCCAGTCCCTATCTGTTTGTTTTCTAACTGCCATGAGGTAGGCAGCCTCTCTACCACATGCTCCTGAGATGATGTACTATGCTGGCACAGGCCCAAAGAGAAAGGGACCAAGTGACCATCAACTGAAACCTCTGAAACTATGAAATAAACAAATCTTTATATCTTACAAGTTGCCTATTCTGGGTACTTTGTTATAGTTGCAGAAAGCTGACAAACACAGTGAGACTGGGATGTAGTTTCATTCTACAACAGTTTCCCCAGAACTATTTATTCTGTCCTTTTTTCAGTATATGCTTTTGTCACCCATTCCAGGGATCAACTGGTTATACATGCATTCATCTATTTCAGGGTTTATAGTCTGCTGCTTCATTGGTCTATCAGTTTTTATGCCAATACAAGGCTGTTTTGATTACCATAGATTTGTGTAGTATATTTTGAGTTCAAATATTGTGATTTGATCTTTTTGTTCAATAATACTTTGTTTCTGTGAGGTTCTGTATGAATTTTAGGATTTTTCCTATTTCTGTGAAGAATGTCATGGATATTTTGATGGGAATTTCATAGAATGTGCAAATAATCTTGGTTAGTAAGGATTTTCTTTTATTTAAAAGAGAATAAAACAAAAGGGGGCAGTACAGAGCAGATCAGAAGAGGACAACATAGGCAACACAGTACTTTACATTAAGTCAACTGGACATCAACAGTATCTAACACCATATCCCTTACTCTGCTATAGTTGAGCATAGTTTCAATTACAATAATATCAAACATAACACAATAGTATAAAGCCATGCATATAGTGAAAGAATTCCAGGGCTTTCTGAA
>PVJX010015104.1:0-43344 GCA_004027295.1 Dolichotis patagonum
CTCTCTCTCTCTCTCTCTCCCTTCTTCCCCCTTTATTCTCCTTCTCCCTTTCCTCCTCCTCATCCTGCTACTCTTTTTTCTTTTTCTTCCTCTCTCTCCTTCTCTTTCTCTCAGACTACCTCTCTTTTGTTTTATGCATCCCAGAGATGATGTTCACAAATTTGCATAACTTTATGAGAGAAAAACAAGGACAAACAGCATGGCTGAATAGAGGAAGAGCTTCCTTCAGGGCTACTCAGAGAAATTCAACTAAAACACAACTAATTGGAAGAAACTCAGAGAGGGACATACACCATAAAATTAAAATCAGAGACTAAAAGATAAAAAAAAAAACATAGATAAAGGATTTAGTTTAAAAGGCTGGTCAGTCGATCTAGCTGCTGGTGGGTCACCAGAACAGGATGACTGCTTGCCATGCTTGGATTCTTAAAGGAAGGGGGAGGATATACTAAAATAATGTGGCTAAATCAAGCCATATATGATAGACTTGGGGGTATAAGGTCTGCCTCTTCTGCCTTCCTCCAAATGAAAGATGCTACAGTCCAGAAGTAAATTCTGCTGACATGAACTGCTCCCCCTCTGGTGATCAGACAGTTTTCATTTGTTTCATTTTTTCCTTTCCTTCTTTTTCTTTACTTTTTTCTTTCTTCCCTTACTTTATCTCTACCAGATTGCTAACCAGAACCACCAGGAAGAAGATGAAAGACTACAAGGATTCATACTAAATGGAATAGCTAACCCTCCACTGTGACATGTAGTTACAGAGGCATGAGGAATTAAATAGCCTCACACCTCAGGACTGTGCAGCACCAGATTGTCCCCATGCTGCCAGGGGTGGGAAGAGAAAGGCACCCCACAGCACCCCTCATCTCACCTGAAGAAGTTACAGAGCATAACAAAGATGGGTGATGATGGCAACAAAACTTGGAAAGCCACAAATGGAAAGTCAGCACCCTATCTGTGAGAGGAATAAGAATTTGGGCTGAGCAGTGTTGGACTGTGACAGCAGGAACACAGGAGCAGACCATATTACAGCATCCCACTCTACCCTGCAACAAATGTCCTGAGAGGTCAGAAACTAACCAGTGGAAGAGGAACACAGAAGGCTGAGCAAGGACCAGGAGGACCAAGGGACTGGGAACAGCCCTGTCTCTGTCCAAAAACAGCATAACAACTGTGAGAGAGACACCAAGAGAAACAGAGTAAGGAGTGGGAGGCCACTAAGTGACATACAGAAAGAACTGGCTGAAGACTGGCCGTAGGTCCCACATCTGGAGACCAACATCAGCCACAAATCCAGCACAAACTCTATCACAGATTTGGCAGTGTTATTCAGTAGTTTTGGACTCTCAGTGGACACCAGAGGAATTAATTTTATTTTTTATTTTTCTTCTTTTTTTCTTTTTGCTTGTTGTTTCTCTTTTCCTTTTTTTCATTGTTTGCCTTTTACTTATATTTTTATTCTAATCTATCCATCTTCTTCCCCCTTTTCCTCAATTTACTTCTCTAGACTTCATTATATTTTTATATGAGTGAATAGTATTTTTAATTTTTCTGGTCAGCTTCAATAATCACTTGTTTGCTTCTTCATTCTTTCCTCTCTGCCTTCTACTTTAGTTTTTAAAGTTTTCTTGATCATCCATTATCCTTCATCCTGACTTCTACTTTATTTCTTTTTAGTTATTTTTGTTCTATCCATTATCCTTAAATTTCCTCACCACAAAGTACAACAATTCTACCAAGAGGAAACACTGCATACAAGTTCCCAATTTATAAATCAGTTGTGTTATATAACTATAGATTTTACTTCTATGGTTAAAGGTACAAAATTAATAGTTATTACAGTTTGTCAGCTTCTAACTGGTGCTTGATGCTATTGCTAATTATACTACTTTAACTGGGATGCCTTATCTGTTTTAATCAGTTGTTCTCACTTCTGTAACAATACTGGCAAGTTTTGGAATAATAGCAGCATCATGCCTCAGCCCCAAAGGGACTGAGCCTAACAGATAGCAATATCTCACTCTTAACTAATTGGAAAGGAAGACTCTTGTGAGGCACAAACCAAGAACCTCCTACACACAGAAGACATCCCTGAAGATTCCTGAATGATCTCTTTAAAATAACAAAGGATCAGGAAATAACTATTCAACAACTGCAAGACAATGCAAAGAAAAGTAATATAAGACTAACTAGTGTCAATGAAAACACAAATGACCTAAAAAAGCTATTTGTAGAAATAAGAGCAGAAAATTTCCTAAGTATGGGAAAAGAATCTGACATACAGATAAGTAAGGCACAAAGGAATCCAATTAGTCATAATCAACATAAATCTACCCCCGACATATAAATAATCAAGATCACAGAAATTCAGAAAAGGGAACAGAATATTAAAAACTGTTAGAAGAAACAGATAAACAATAAAAGAAAGCTTAGCAGATTCATAGCTGACTTCTCAACACACACCATTAAGTCAAGAAGAAAAGTATTTGAAGTCCTGAAAGAGAACAACTTCCAACCCAGACTGCAAAACCCTGCAAAACTATCTTGCAAAATTAAGGAGAAATAAGATACTTTCATGACAAAGAACAACAGAAGAAATTCATGATTATAAAACTAACATTACAAAGGCTACTGAAAGATATTCTAAACAGATAAAAATGACCACAACTCCAAGAACAACAACAAAGAAACCACAAAGCAGGGCAACAATTAAACAGAGGGGAATTTGGAGATGACAATGAACAGTGTATGTACCATTGTTGCATGCTGATTGATGTGCTTTGAAATTTTGTTGCAGTTTTTTTTCTGCTTCTTTTTTTTCTTTTTATGCTTCAATAAATTGGATTTGAGAAAAAAAACAGAGGATAAAAGCAGGGAACCAACAGCAAGAAGATAACATGACAAAGATAAGCTATGAGTTATAATCATCATATGAGTTACATATGAGTTATAATCATCAATGTAAATGGCTTCAATTCATCAATCAAAAGAAGTAAATTGGAAGAATAGATCAAGAAACAAGATCCAAAGTTATACAAGAAGCACATTGAACTCAAAAGGAAATTCATGAACAAAACCCAAACTGCATGAGAAGTACTTCTAAGAAACAACAACTGGGAACTCATCTTATTAAAAAGTTTTTTCACATTAGAAGAAATCACTAACATGGTGAAAAGACAACCCATTGAATAAGGAAAAAATTTAGTCAACTGTCCCTCAGAAAAAGGACTTCTAGCTAGAAAGTATAAAGAATTGAAATAATCAGGGCCCCCAAATTCAAAGACCCCAATCAAAAAATACACATGCTGAATACATGCTTCTAACATAAAGAGATACAAGTGGCAAAATAATATATGACAAAAATGTTCAGCATCACTGGTCATTTGAGAAATACAAATTAAAATAACACTGAGATTCCATCTCATCCCAGACAGAATGGTTAGCACCAAGATATCTACCAATAACAAATACTGGGAGGACTGTGGGGAGAAAGTAACACTTCTCCAATATTGGTGAAAGTGTAGAGTGGTACAACCACTGTGGAAAACAGTATGGAAATTCCCCCAAAAAACTAGGGCAGCCAGCACAGGTAGAGAGAGCCAGCATAACTGCATCCACCTACTGGCCCCACCACCAGGAGGCAGCTTCCTGTGGGCAGCCAGCAGGAGCAGGAGCACACAGCCAGGTAAACCCTGAGAACAAGCCCTGTGATCCTGTAGGACAGCAATGGGGGCCCTTGGTTCCTTCAGGCAGCACAATCACTCACCAGGACAATCAGACAAACTCACCCCTGTGTGCTTGGCACCACCATGGGAGTCTTCATGTAAACACACAAGCTGAGAGAAGCAGCACCAGCTCCATGCACCCTTGATGACTGGGGAAGCCCTAGTGTAGCTGTACAGGTCTGGAGAAGCCCACCCCATGCCCTGCTAGTCCCTGTAATTCTGAGGTCAGAGGAAGCCAGGTGCCTGTCCTATTTCCCTACATCACTGAGGGGCTGCCAAAGTGGGAAGTGCCTGGGGCCCCACAACCAGTTTATTGGGAGGAACCCAGGAGATGTTACAAGATGAAGAATGACAAGAATGACAAGATGAAGAAGTAAGATGCAATCTCAGACCTCCAACCCACACACAAGTCGGGAAGATACAGTAATGGAAGAAAACAGAAGTTACACACCTGAAATCTCCAAAAGGGTAACAACTGAAGTAAGGAAACAACTTTATGAGATTGTAAAAGCAATCAGATCAGAAATAATGTCTCAAGTAAAAGAAGAAATCACAAACATAATGAAAGAATTAATAGGTCTAAAGAAGACATACACAAAGAAGAGGAGCATAGGAAAAATGATGAAAACTTGCATGAACAATAGAAAAGAATTACAATACATGAAACAGATTCAAAGAGATATTGAGGAAATTAAAAAGTCAACCACAAGCCGACAAAACCACGTGAAAGAGATTAAAGATACACTGTCAAACCTTGAAGACAGGATTGCAGCTAGCAATCATGAAAGGACAAATCTCTTAAAAATAACAAGAAATCAGGAAATAATAATTCAATGGGTGCAAGACAATGCAAAGAAGCATAATTTAAGAATGATAGGTATCAGTGAAGAAGCAGGGGTTGACACAAATGAAATAATAAGGCTACTTACAGAATTAATAGCAGAAAACTTCCCAAACATGAGAAAAGGATCTGGCATGCAGATAAGTGAGTCATATACAACTTCAACTAGCCATAACCAAAGTAAATCTACACCCAGACATATAATAATCAAGATCCCAGGAATTCAGCACAAGAATAGAATATTAAAAGCTGTTAGAGAAACGAATGACTATCATCAAGAAATCAACCAATAATAAATGCTGAAATGGCTATGGAAGAAAAAGGAGCACTTCTCTACTATTGGTGGGAGTATAGACTAGTACAACCTCTGTGGAAATCAGCATGGAAACTCCCCAAAAGAAAACCAATCAGAATCATGGAAGACTTTTCAACACAAACTCTCAAGTCAGGAAGAGTTTGGAATGAAGTGTTTCAAATCCCTAAAGAAAACAACTTCCAACCCAGACTGATGCACCTGCAAAAGTATCATTCAAAGTTGATGGAAAAATAAGATACTTTCATGATAAAGAACAATTGAAGGAATTCATGACTACCAAACCAATCCTACAGAGAGTGCTGAAGGATTTTCTAGGGAGAGATAAAGATGACCATGGTTCCAGGAACAGCAGCAGACAAGGATCACCAAACAAGACAGGCAGTTGAATGAAGGGGGAAAGTAGAGGGCCAATAGCAGGAGGATAGCAGAGCAGAGACAAAGCAATGTATGCTGATTGTAACCACTAATGTAGATGGCCTCCATTCAGCAATACAAAGAAACACAGGGAGAGTGGATCAAGAAATAAGATCCATAATATACTGTGTACAACATTATACTTGAAAGGAAATTCATAGACTGAAAATCAAAGGAGAGAAAACAATTGTTCCATGTGACAGAAGACCAGAAAAAAAGCAAGGGTAACTTGCACATCAACCACAGAATGGATAAAAAAAGATACAGTATTTTCATATAATGGAAAGCTACCCAGCTTAAAGTAGAAAAATGTTGAGGCTCTTGTAGGTAAATGGATGCAAGTGGAGGCCATGCTCCTGGGCAAAACAGTTTGAATTCAAATTAGTGAACCCTGGCATAAAAAACAGAAGGAGTTAATGGGATCCAAAAACTACAATAAATATTGTAAAAGTGATAGGGGAAGAAACACCTGGTGGGTTAAGGTGGTAAGTACTGTTAACTTCTTATTGTTTTGTCTTGAACTCTTGTAATGTTTTCACAATTTTGCTATGTTTGGTTCCGTTCTGTCTTGTTTTGTTAGATTTTACTTTGTCTCATGCTATGGGCAGCTATTTTGAACATCATGGGATGTATTATGGTAATAATGGTTGGTTTCATTTTGTTTCAAAGTCTTATAATGTTTTCATTTGTTTGTTTAATTGGTTTTGTTCTGTTTTGTTTGATTTTATTATGTGTGATGGTATGAACAGCTATTTTGAAGAAAATGAGACATTATGGCAGTCATTACTTATTTTCTATCATCTTGTTTTGAAGTCCTGTAATGCTTTTTATTCTTTTGTTTTTATTGGTCCTATTTTGTTGTGTTCTATTTGATTTTATTATGTGTGGATAGTATGGATAGCTGTTTTGAAGAAAATGAGGTATTACAGTAATCATTGCTCATTTCCTGTTATCTGGTTTTGAAGTCCAGTAATGTTTTCATTCTTCTGACTTGTTTTATACTATTTTCTTATATTTGATATTATTTTGTGTGAAGGTATGGTCCACTATTTCAAAGGAAACAAGAGACATTATGGTAGCCACTGTTGATATCTTGTTTTGAAGTCTTGTGTTGCTTGCATTATTCTGTTCTGATTTGATTTGTTCTATTTTCTTTTCTTTTGTTTTGTTTTATTCTCTTTAAAATAAAAAAAGCTAAGATTAGAGTTCCCATTCCACCCAGCTATTTCTCTTCTGGGTTCTCAGAAGAATTAAAAGCATAATACTACAAAAATATATGTGCACCCATGTTTATAGCAGCACAGTTTGTAATAGCTAAATCTTGGAGAAAAAAACTAAATGCCCATCACCTGAGAAATTGATTTTTTAAATGTAGTATTTTTATACAATGGAGTGTTACTCAGCCATAAAGAAGGATAAACTTGAGAGTACCTTGCCACTACTCCCATCTATTCTGGGCCACATCTCATTTATTTTATTAAAAGAGGAATAAACTTTCTTTGATAAAATAAGAGTGTATCTTTGCTCCCATCCCATTGCTCTCTTCAAGAACATTATTTGACTTACCCATCTTTCCTACACTATACACATCATTAACTTATTTATATTAGCATATATATGCTTTAAAATACTGTTTTCTTAAAAAAGTACACAACTATATTCCTAAAAATCAGATTTAAGAAGGCATTTGGCCCCTTTGACATTCTTATTTTATTTCTTAATAACATCCTAAACTAAATGTGTCTAAACGTGGGCTTCTATTTTGTTCAAAAATTACATCTTCCTTTCATTTCCTCCCTTCAGAAAAAGTCAGCTCAATTTTTCTAGGTAAGTGGACTAAAATCCTTCACTTCACTTACTGATATTTTTTCCCCTAGACTTAGCCACACTCATACTGTTGGGACATCATGTAAAGATTTCCCATCCCTTCGTGTGTCACTTCCTTGATTCAAGCTACCATCAATTCTCCAATCATATGCCTTGGTTCAATAGTGCACTGTGTGGTATCCTCATTTCTGCCTTGCTCATCCTGTAGTCTGTTCTCAACACAACAGTCAGATTTATTGTAGAAAACTGTAGACTCTATCTCACCTGCTCAAACTACTGAGCTTCAAACCCACTCTCAGTAGAAACCAACTCCTCCACAGTGATCCACAAAACTTTCTGTATCCTGGGTCCCATCTCCTCTCTGAATGATTCACCCCATCTGGTCACAATTACCTCTTGTTATTCTTCAGTGGTACCAGCTATATGCTATCTTTCCTGTTAAAGTTTTCCACCAGGTTGTAACATGGAGAATCCCTTCAATTTCCTCCAGTCTTGACTCAGCTGCCTTATTTTCCTGCTGTGTTATGTAAAACATCACCCTTCTCTTAGTCCCTGATTTTCAGCATGACTTCTCTGCCTTATTCTGCTTATCATTATCTAAAATATTCCCCTTTTAGTTTGTCTTACTGCCTGTTCCTTCAGAGTGCAAGCTTAATGCACACAGAGAAAACATACTTGAATCATCTAAATTTAGGAATGTTAATGCTAAACACTTTAATGTTTAACAAGGTCCATTATTCATCTAACAATTTTTTAGTTATAGCTGCAAAAAAGACATAAGATCTTATAAAAATGAACAATCTTCACTGTAGAACTTTAAAGTTAATAGAAAGATACTGCTGTTATGTTTTCTATAGACATCACCTACATTTTGACTTTAACTGTAAAATACTTTTAAACTGGTATACATGCCCTCAAATACATGTGATTGTGTTTATTAATAATGAACTTATTGTTAACTCCACATCATCTACAAACCAACTTTTAAGATGCTGTTGCCATTAAACATTTTATTGTACCACATAGCTAAATTTAACATATATACATACATAGTAATGTACATTATATATTTATGCTTATAAATTTGTGCAACTATATATTCATATACATTTGTACACTTAATTCACCAATTAACTATAATACCAAGACAAAAATCAATTCTTGAAAAATCTCATTTTAAGGTCACTAAACTTACCCAGGTTAAAACAATTAGAACGGATTTATCCCAATGGCTGACAATGCAGTTTAAAGATAACACTTAAGGAACATGACAGCAGCTGTGAAATCCTGGAATTTCTCCCCTCTCCTCTATGACACCTTGATAAGGCAATTATAGCATAATTATCTTAACAAGTGGCATTACAGGAAATTATTGTCATTCTCCTGTTAAAATAACACATAATCATCGGCAAGTGAATTCTAGAATCCCCAATCAGCATCTCATTACCTGCAGTCGGCTCTGAAATGAGCGCAATTGGTGGGCAATAACTGACAAGATATTTGAAGGGAAAAATATGAAAGAGGACTGTTTGGAAAATCAACAGGAATACAACCAGGTTAACCCCCAATGATCAAATTTGTAGTTAAACAGCAACATTTACTGGTAGTAGGAAAACCCTGCAAACCTGGCATCTTCTTTGTTTTCTATAAATATATTTGCTTCCCTTTTCTGCCATCTTGATTTTTTTCAAGACAGTTACATTATTCTCTGAAGCAGCAAAATATGAAGCTATGTTCTATGAATGACACTATACTCAATCATATGTCACTTCAATAAAAATATTTATTTGAGCCATTTACTTCTTGGTACAATAATTTGCTTTCAAATGCAGTATGATTTTAATAGCAGATACTACCTTAAAAATAAATTTTTATAAACCATCCCAGTTTATAAAAGTTAAGGCCTAACTTCTTATGCAGAATCTTAAGCATTGAAATTGACAGAAAGAGCCAAACTTAGAGGATTTGAAGTTACTTTATATCAAATAATATGGGAAGGAGGGCCAGGGATATAACTCAGCAGCATAGTACCTGTTTGGCAAGCACAAGGTTCTGAGTTTGATTCCTGGTACAAAAAAAAAAAAGAATATGGAAAGATATGAAGATGTCTGCTTATAGTGGCAGACATCAATCATGCCCCACGTGGAAGTTCACTGCTCAGGTATCCCAAGGATCCCTAGAGGAACGTTTTCTTTGCCAATATTTTGAGGTTTTCATTCTTACCCCTTACAGTCCTGAGAATTTTGCCTGCATATTGTCAGTATATATTGGGCACATAAAGAGGCAGGAAGGAACAGCATACTGCTGTTTTTACAGCAAAACAAGGTAAAATTGAGGTTTACCTTCCTACAAGGATTTCACAGCAATTTCAGACTTGGAACTTAGGCAAGTTCCATTTTCCAATGAATGTAAACAAAATAAATAAGTAGAATTCACATGACATCATATGGTGAGAAAAAGGAAAGTTATAGGTTGGATTTAAAATGTAACCTAAAGGCCTTGTGCTTAGGACTTGTTTGCCAACTGATTGGCTTTTAAAAGATGATTGGATCACAAAAATTCTAATTTTACCAGTGGATTAATTCACGGGTGGATTCCTAATTTCATTATTGAGAAATAATAGAAACCTAGTAAGTGTGACATAGGTGACATGAATGAGTCATAGAAGTATGGCCTTTGCGACTATACCTTTTCCTTGGTCCCTTCCTCTCTGGCCTAGCTCTTTCCCTCTTTCTCTCTGCTTCCTGGCCACCATGAGGGAGGCAGTTTCTCCCATCACATTCTTCTACCATGATGTTTCTGCCTTGAAAAAAACCTCAAAGCAACAGAGCTAATCAACTAGGCATGGGCTGCAACCTCTGAAACCATGAGCCAAAATGAATATTTTCTCCTTTGTGTTCCTTTCTTCAGGTATTTTGTCATAGCACCAAAAAGCTAACTAGTTTAGCACAAGGAATAAATGATATGTAATTACTGGGGTGGGAGGCTACTTTCAGAATAACAAATAGTTCTTATCACTGTATGTGAATATTAGTTTCTTCCAGGTCAGCTATGTTAATAAATGTTAAAAAGACAGTAATTTCAATGAGACATTTTTTTAGACTCTTCAACTTACATTAGTCCCAGTAGGTTTTTTTACTAATTTTATTTATACACTTAGATATACATAATGATCAAATTCATCATAGGAAATTTGTACCTGTACATAATATATCTTAATTCTTTTTTCCCCATTGCCTTCTTCCCTTCAATCCTTCTTCCTCTCTTTCTTTACAAAACTCTGTTTCTGTTGTTTTTCTTCCATTCTTATTCCTTTTTATCTCTATTCCCTTCCTTCCATTTCTTCTCCCACTTCCCTTTTTTCCCTTCCCATTGGAATGTTTTCTTCCTACTTCCCAATATCTTCCCATTTGGTCCTTATTTATCCTTTAGGTTTCCAACAGAGAAACAACATGAAATTTAAACATCTGTGTGCTATTTATGTCACTTAAAATTATGTGCTCAAGGTGTATCCATTTGCCTATGAGTATCTCAAGTTTATCCTTCTTTATGGCAGAGTAGTACTCTATTGTACATAAAAATCACATTTTCCTTATTTATTCATCCATTGATAACCATGTAGGCTGTTTCCAAGATTTAGCTATTACCAACTGTGCTGCTATACCCAAGTATGCATGTACCACTGTTTTACAATGCTTTTAACTATTTCATGGCCTTGTAGTATAAACTAACAAAGAATTGGACAGCTCATATGACTGAGCTATGAGGCTATTTGAGGCTTCCAGAGAGAAGAAGGGAAGTAGTGTTTATGTGAATTATTAACCTAAATAATAGAAACAAAGTATGGTAGTACAATGTTGAAGATGCTAAAAAGTCATGATGGAAAGAAATCATAACACCAGGCAGGAGATTCTAACTTGGAAAATGATAAGATCCCCTGTTTATTCTTTTTCTAATTCTAAAACACGATTATGTTCATGATGTTATAGAACTTGAGGGCTGAAAATTTTAAATTTTTATTAAGAAAAGGATTAAAATAAAGTACATTGCCAAGCATGATGGTGTACACCTGTAATCCTAGCATTCAGGAGGCCAAGGCAGGAGTATCATCATGAGTTCAAGGCCAGCCAGGATCACATAGTGAGTTTAAGGCCAGCCTGAGCTGCATAATGAAACTTTGTCTCAAAAAACCAAAAATAAAAATAAAATAAAATTGTATATCCTAAATTTATGTATCATTTGCACACAAGTAATTGCTAAAATCAGAAGGTCCAAATTGGAGAGGGCTAATTCACTTGCACTTGAAATATGAAGAATATCCAGCCATTTGGAGACTTAGAGGAAATCATTCTGCCATTTTTTTTTCACTCAGACCTTTTAAGTCATGTGCCTTGCTGCAGAGTTCTTGAAATTCTCTTCTCCTAGATAGATCTGTTGCTGGTGAATGCCTAGCCAAGTAAGTCATGTATAAAAAACCAATTAATGAGGTCAAAGACTATGATTTGGATATGGCTCATAAAATTAACTAAAGAAACCTGATCACACAATCAGAGAGAGAAAATTTAGATTCATTCAGCACAGATTTTATACAATGGAGCAAACAATTATTCTCTCTCAGCCTCATACATGACAAATAATCCTGGGATATATTACTAAATATCTGTTCACCTTTATTTTTGATGCCATTTAAAGTTAAAGTGGCATTGGTGAGCACAGTCATGGAAACTGCCTATCTCTGTAAACTTGAATGTGACCTCAGTGGATTGCTTTTCCTATATTATAATCCTTGGCCTTTTTTGAGGCAGAGGCTGGTTTCACAATCAATCTGGAACTTCTGATCTTGATGATTATCTCTATCTAAATGGGACATAAAATTAGGACATTCGTCTTTATCCCTTCAGTGTTTGTTAAACATTTCATTTCAAAGTAGCATCATGAACATAACTGTGTTTGAGAACTGCCGGAAGAAATGAGACGTGGCATGCCACCATCTCTCTAGTCAGGGTCCCCAGGCTGGGTGTCACCATTTTTCTTCATCATGTGAATTTTTTAGAAACTTCTCTGACAGTTACCAAATTCAGCATTCGATTATCCTTCTTCGTTCTTATTATTTATGATAGTGATTCACGTAAAGGCAATCTTCTGTACCATGGTAGTTTCAATGTCCTATTCTTATTGTGTCATCACTCTATAATCCAGGATGCTTTTCTTTTTTGTTTCTTTATTTGTTCATCCTTGAAACACCCATTATCTTCCTAACTTCCTATTATAATTGATCCAGTCTTGACAGCAAAAAAGCTAAAACTGTTTGTTTCATAGAAATCTAATAAGACATGAGTTCAAATGAATGCAATAAAAGCATTGAATTAAAGGCTCAAAATAAGTTCTGAAAATTATAGAGACCAATAATTTTACTTTTTTACTTTCTGAGAAAATTGTATTACATATACTTCTTTTTTATTTTTTTTTCTTTGTGGGTGTCCTCATACCTCTTTTACTCACTGTTTTATAGTAAATTAAAAATAGTAATTCAAAAAATATATAACTCATAATGGATATAATTTGAGCTATCAGTGGCTTTGAGGAAGTCCTGGTCTAGAAAATAGGTAAATAATGATTTCTTTAAAATGTATAGGAGATTACAAAGATAAGAGTAAATTTATAAAGCAAATAAATACATTTGAAGTTGTTTCATTCTAAAAACCTCAAGAAATGATATAAAGTACAGTTTATGTGACCAAAACACTAGAGAGAGATTTGGGCTGAAGATACTAATTTAGAAATTATATTCATGTAAATAACAACTGAAGTTATTGGGCTATGAACTCTTTCTGGGAAGAATAGTGAAAAACAGAAAATTTGATCAACAGTATCATTACAACAGCAAAATGTCATTTAAACAGAAGAGCTAGAGGATGGAAGAAATGCCATAAATAGGTCAAAACAAAGTATAGTGGAAAAGTGTGTTAGATTTAACATCCACAAGTCTTATTTGTGTCCTTGAAAATAAATATATGGGCAAGAGTGAGGTTGAGAGAATGAAGGGCAAAACAGGTGCAAAGGCAGGCAAAGGAAGATAAGTAAGATCCAAATACCTCTTTAAAAATACATTGACTGTGATTTTAAAAGTATCTATGCTCGTTACTAAATAAGGTAGTAAATAGAGAAAGGAAGCAAAACAGCTACCAAAATACATGTGTTTACTACCATATAATTGAAACAATACTTATGAAATATATGCTTTCTTTCACAGGATTTTTTATCATAATATACTAACTTTTTGGAGTTATCTTTATTCATTTAACAATATTATGCAATGTTTTTCCATCATTTTTAATATTTATTTTCTAGTTGTGCTTCTCTGCAACTCTCTGGGTCTTATGATGAGGGACAAGACAGAGATTCACCCAGTTATCAACTCCACAGACTAGACCATTAGAATGACTTTGGAGAAAAAAAGTTTTGCTGATGAATTTTAGAACTGCTGTTTAAAACTATTTTGACAGTTAATAATATCCTGTTATATATTACACGTTGATAAACTCACTTTTTTCAGTTTTGTCTTTTTCTCACATTATCATTTCATACATGAAACTTTACAGAGTGTGCTTGTAAATGCAATCCTGAATATGCTGGAGGATTTCATAAGTTGTTATTTTATTTACAAATTTCCTATCTATGTAATTAAAATTTTGATATATTTTCTGTTTACTCTGTGAAAGATTGTGATATTAGAGTTAAATTAATTCCACAAAATAAATTGAAACTTGTCTATTTTTTAATAATCTGTAGCATTTTCCATCATGTGTAAATTACAATTACTTTAGAAAACTAAAAAAATAACCAGTTGCAACCACATGAAAAAAAAGGGAAATAAAGAGCCATTCATAGATATGTTTGACATTTTTCTTCCAGTTTTCTACAGCTTATTTTTCCAAATTTTTACTTCTTGAAAAATTTCTGCATCTAAGGATCTTCTACTAAAAAGCATGCATTTCATTGAAATTATATTTATAAGCATAGATTTATATATTGTATATATCTTCTCTGTATATAGTATCTTCATCAATCAGTTTATGAATCAATTTTTTTAACAACATGAGGAAATTCAACTCAGTTCTTCAGTATAAGTCTTATCTTCATTAGAGAAGTAATATATTTTAATGTTAAAAGTACAGAAAAACCAGACTCCCTTGGTCTGAGCCTAACTCTGCTCAAGGTCTTTAAACTCTCCAGGCCTCAGCTTATAAAATAGGAATAACAATAGCACGTAGCTCACAGAATTATGATGAGGATCATCCATGAATGCACACATATTGCTTAAAACAGTACCTGGCACACATCAAGCTTAGGATAAATGTGAATTATCATTACTATCGAACTACTAACTACCTTGATGATGTTTTCTTCCCCAAACTTTCACATAAGTATTGTAACTCCATTGTATATATGTTCAAGCATAGATTCTCTTCAAAATGATGTTTTAAAGGCAATTTGAAAAAGGAAGTTGACAAAAGATAATTTTGGAAAATAATGGCAAAGAATTTCTGATAATGGCTATTTTGAAAATCATAGCCTAAACTTGTAAATATGCATCATTTTATACTTATTTAAATAATTATCTGATTGTATTCTTGTGCATTCCAAGTCCCTTAATAATTTCTCACTGGTTCTTCTGGTCACAAATGCAAAGGCCAATCTCCTACTTAAACTTCTCAGAGAGGGGAAAAAACTCCTCCTCCATTATTGCAACCTGAAATAAGAAGTGTCTGACTATAAACTTACATTTGTCAAAAACGTTTGTATGTAAAGGATCAACTGCTTTGCATTTTCACATACAAAAAAACTCTCATATTCTAAATATTCAAATTATGCTTTTGTAGACCCTGGTTGTATCACAGAGAGAAAGATTGAGAAATGCGAAAGTAAGGAAGCATCACAAGCTAGGAGAAGTGTGTTATGGATCCAGGATTGTGAGAAGCAGCCTGAGCGGCTTACAGGACTCAGAGCCCGGACAAGGACCCAGGTGGTAGCAATAAGAGCAAAGTTAAATTAATCTGGCAAATCTACACCCATCATTCATGATGACGCTTTGAACAGAAGAAAATAAAACACAAATCCAGTTTCCAAAAATTTAAAATGCAGGAGCTTAAGAGATTCAGGAGAGAACAACTGTACACGTTGGTTACAACAAGCAGTCAAGGGAAATGATACACTAAGGTTGCCTGAAGGCACATTCTGTCTCTTCAGCAGATTTGTGTGGTAAATAAATATAATATCACAAAAAAACTTTCTGTGCCAACTGTGTTAATTAGTTTTCTGTTACTGTAACAAAACATCTGAGATAATGAACTTATAAATATAAAAGGTTCATTTGGGCCCATAATTTAGGAGGTCTTAGGGCATGGTGTGCTGGTTGTATTGCTTTGGGTCTATAATGAGCCAGTGTAGTATGACAGGAGTGTACAGCACAATAAAACCTGCTACCCCAGGGCTTGGAAATGAAGGACAGAGAGAAGAAGAGGCTAGGTCTCAATATCCCTTTCATGTTTATTAGAAAGTTTATAAATTCCACAGTATTTGAATATCAACCTCTGTTTTAACATAGAATAAGAATCTACTGGTATATAGTCAAGTCCATGACTTATTTGCAAACAGGCAAAACAAACAAATTCTTGTTGTTTTTATCTCTCTACATTGTATTTTACTTCTGACATTAAAGGAGAAAACTAAACCATACATGTTCCTATAAATTAAGCCCTTTTCAGTGATTTGAAATAAACTTCTGTTCCATGTAACTTCATAGACAAGGACTGTTTTCCTTTTGAAATCTGAGAAGATATTTCTGGCTACATCTGCCACTGTCACCACCAGACAGTATGACCTTGACAAAGAAGTGAAGGAATATCTGTCTTATCATTATACTTAATTAGTAATTAAGTTAGTTTTCTGAGGCTAAACAAATTCTTATAAATGCTTTCAGTTTTAACAGTTTGGAGGGTTATATTTTCTTATTAACCTGTGCCAAAGCAGCACCATCCAGGATGTCTCTGACATTTACAAAGATCTGCAGGAAAGAAGAGACCTCAAATGGAACTCTGAGGCTGAAGGAACAACCTTTTAGTTTTGTGACTTAGTATATTGACATAAAATGCTTAAATTAATTTGTGTAAGCTTCAGTACTAAAGACTTTAAAGGTCCACTTATCAATCTTAAAACACACAGCCACACATTCCCACCTTTCTGTGGCCAGCGTCAGAGATGTCAGTTAGCCTAACGTCCTCAGATTCTCTCTTCCTTAACTCACTTCTGAGAAGGAAACATAGACTCATCTGTCCATGACTTGAGAGGAGGAAGGGAGTACACTAAGCCAAGGTGCACTTCCTCCCTTCTATTTGGAGCCAGATTTCTTACAGAGAGTATGTGCCCTGGCTACACCAGATTAGAGTCACAGCCTGCCGTGATAACTGTAGATTTTTCTAGCTGCACCTGTGACTGGGAGGACACAGCTTCCTCACTTGTGTGCAAAAGCAAACCATAAGGTAAACAGGTCAAAGTCATTTCCCTCTCCATTAATAACTGCTAATATAAGCAATAATAGCTCATTTTCACTGCCTTTCTTTGGTCTCTTTCACTTGGTTCTAAATTTAGACTAGGAGATGGCGTATGTAGGAATCCCTCAAACCATAATCTCAGGCTTTGGGGATGTATAATCAGAATGTCTTTTTCAAATTTACTTCTAGCTATAGATTTTTTTAGTTATATTTTGTGAAAGGACTTCTCACTATCTGGCCCAGGCTGGCTTTAACTGGGCTCCCGACTCAGCCCTCCGAATAACTAGGATTACAGACAAGTATCACCACATCCAGCTTGATAGATGTTTCACTATAGCAGAACTGCATCCCTTGTTAAGATAAAATAACCAATTTGTGGAACAAAGTGAATGAAAAATATTTCTAGATATTTTTGGCAATATTATCTTTCTTCTATAAGTCTTCTTATACCTAATTTTCATTAGGTATATTAAACCCTTTTCTCATTTCTTTTTTATATGAAATATTCTCTAGTTAGATATAAAACTTGTACAAAATTAGCAGATGGAAATTTATGAAAAGTAAACAGTTGATAATATGGCTTCCATGATGTATACATTTGATCCTATAAAAACTATGCTCTAGTCCCAAAGAGTATTATGCATTTCTGAGTATATCATTTGCTTTGCTTTTTTTTTTCATTTTCTTTGCTTTCCTCCCATACCACCTGCAAGAACACAGAACATTTTTTCATGCATGTCAAAAACAGTCTCCTGGATAGTTGAGATCTTTCTCTTTGTAGAAAGAAAATGTGGTCATAGGTATTTGACATTTCTTATTTTTTTATTTTAAAGAGGGTAAAACAAAACAATAAAACAGAACAAAGCAAATCAGAAGAAAACAATGTAAGTGACACAGATTTCAAAGCAAGACAACAGGAGATCAACAGTGGCTACCATACTATCTCTTTTTTTCTCTCTAAATAGTTGTCTATATCTTCACACACTATGAATTCACACAAAACAAAATAATATAAAATTGATCAAAACAGAATAATGAAGGCATTACAGGCCTTCAAAACCAGAGAATAGGACAATCAACAATGGCTACTATAATGTCTCTTGTTCGCTTCAAAATATCTGTTCATACCTTCATGTATGTTGAAATTAAATAACACAAAACAGACTAAAACCACTCTAAACAAAGAATAAAAGCATTTTTGGATTTCATAGCATGATGATAGGAAATCAGCAATGGCTACCATAATGTCTCTTTTTCTTCAATGTAGCTGTTCATTTCATCATACACAATACAATCGATTTTGCTAAACTGTTTAGGAGAAGTTCTAGGCATGTATAAGCCTCTACATGTACATCTATCCTTTCTGCATTAGAGGGAAAAACAAAAGAAAACCAATTGCTAGAAAAACAAGAAACAAAGACAAATAAGTAACAATAGCAAAGAGCCCAAAACAATGACAATATAGGCCTTCAAAACAAGGTGGTAGGAGCATAACTAGGGTTGTTATTTTACATTGTGATCTTCAGGAGAGTTCCTCAGATCACCAGACACAGACATGCAAAATTGATCTAATCCTATGAATGTTAACTGTTTTTTTCCAAGAACTAATAGAATTTGTAGCACAATCATCTTAACTATCTTAAGTATGTTTATACAAATTTAGATATTTTTCCTTTTTCCTTCTTTTTTTCCCTCCTTTTCCCTGAGATATTATTTTTCTCCCTTTGAGCAGATTCTTAACTTTTCACAGTATTTATCAAGGATTTTGT
The DNA here is from genome assembly GCA_004027295.1 of Dolichotis patagonum. Lineage (NCBI taxonomy): Eukaryota > Metazoa > Chordata > Mammalia > Rodentia > Caviidae > Dolichotis > Dolichotis patagonum. The sequence continues at coordinate 18,450 of PVJX010015104.1, forward strand.
ATCTTATGTACTCTTACCATTTCTTATACTAGGGAGACAATATGGTATTTACACATGTGAGTTTGATTTATTTCACTTATGATTATGGTTTCAAGTTGCATCCATTTACCTATAAAAATCTCAATGTGATCATTCTTTATAGCTGAGTAGTACTCCATTGTATAAAAATACCACATCTTTTTTATCCATTCCTCAGCTGATGGGCACTTAGGTTGTTTCCAAGATCTGGCTATTACAAATTGTGCTGCTATATGAGTGCACATATATCACCATGATATAATGTTTTCATTTCTTCTGGGAATATGCCAAGAAGTGGAATAGTTGGGTCAAATGGGACTTCCACCCCCAGCTTTTTGAGGAACCTCTAGACTACCCTCCAAGCTGAAAGTACGCACAGCGAATTCCATCCCACAGTGGGGGGTCGGCATGTAGCTCAGAACCTGGTAGGACCTATTCCAGCATCTCCCATCACCAGAGGACTCCTGGGAAGGTCCCTTCTAGCCAAGTTGGGCCTGACCCAGTGACCCCCAAGTGGCCCAGAGACACCTGACATTTCTTCTTAATGGAGGGATATTCCAAAGAGTAGCCACAGACCAAAAATAACAATGAAATCTAAGTATCAACTCTTAAATAAGTATGCAAAGCAATTGCTGAAAACTATACACACACACATGTGTATGTTTATGTTTATCACTTCTTTTGCACAAAGGACAAATTTCTGCAAAGAGTAATTCAACTGGGGAACCAATTGCCCCATCTAGCATCCCCATCCTGATAGGCCTTCACCTACTAAATTTCCACTCCCCACATGCAGACATCTGGCTGTACTGCCAGGGTTGTCAGGAATTCTCTGTGGGATACACCATTATTAATGGATACTGACTGGCCTAGGTCACTTCCTTTAAGTCATTAATTTTAATTTCTTACACTGAGGGGAAACTCCATGCAATTTCCTTTCTTGAAGGTCTTGAAAACTAATGATTAACTGATCGGGCATATTTTTTTTAATTATATAACTCCCTGTGGTTTTTGAGAACAATTTTCTTAGCTATTTTTTAAAAATGAATTATTCTTTGGAGAAGAAATTTAAACATAGGCAAGATTTTGGATGATGTAAATAGCAAAGATAGAAGGCTAAGTTATGCAGCTGGGTAGACTGCGTGGTTGAGTCTCCCCTAACCCATTCCCCTAGGGCCCCAAGAGTTGAATGTAAGAAGCCAACTATCACAGCTATCTGTGAAAAGTAAGGACATCACACTTTCTGCTGAGTATTACATGCTCCCTGCTGTTCACTGGGACTGGCAAGTCTGATCCCACCAAATTCCATCCTTTCTACAGGCTTTTTTGAAAGTCTGATTGATACATCCTGGAAATTCAAAGGCATTAACATTCTTTGGGGCAGTCCATGTGGAGCTAAGGAAGAGAAGAGGGCTCGAGGTTAAACGGTTCTCTGTTTTTTCTTCCCTACATGAACTATCCCGACATATAGCAGTTTGTGTTACCCTCTGAAGACGTCCAATGAGACTGGTGAGTCACTGTTTCAGGTACAAAGCCATGATCAGCCTGGCCAGCCATCTCTGGGGGTTGTTCCCTGCTTTCTGGCCTGTCTTCCTGTGTCTCCTAACTCCTGTGTTCCTCACTCCTCCATTAAAGTGTTAGCAGATAAGTATGTCTCCGGCTCTATTTTCCAGCAACTCAGTATGAGAAAGCAATATATTTCTTTATAAGTTTAGTCCTCAAAGAAAAATAATGAAAATTTTTTGAAAAATCATATGAAATCATCTTAAACTACTTATTTGTTAAATGCATATTGAAGTTTGCACTTCAGAATTTCTGAAGTTATTCCCATAACATGAACATTTTGAAAAGACATGTGAATCACTGAAGCACTTTATTAATAGTCTATTGTTATCCCTGATGAGCCAATATTTACCATATAATTATTTACACCTTCACTAATAATATGGGAACTAATAAAAATCTTTGCGTGGGCAGAGTAACTGGTTTGAGTCACCTTTAAGATTTTATTACTAGGTAACCTTTAGCAGGTGCTCATTTCATCTGATTTATATCATTTTTACTTATGTCAGTTACATTTCATGAAAGGATAATAATTATGTAACATAGAGGTAAATTCTGAAGAATGTCATAAAATGATAATCATAGGCTTGGTGAACATATGAATAAGATTCTAATCCTCTATTTTTATGGAATATTAAATATCTGGGAACTGTTTTGTGTAAGATATAGAACAAGACATTGGCACATGTTAAATAATTAATATGCAAAAAAGAATAGATTTTATTCCATTGCTAATTTGAAAATTGAGTTTTTCTACTTAACAATATAAAATCATTTACTTATCCAGAATGTGTAAAAAAAAGTTTTTCTTAGTCTTGATTTAAAATTATCAATATGATTTGCATGTACTTTTTATTTTCACTTTCCTATTCCAAATATATTTCTTGGAAAAAGCAATTGGGAAATACTCACTAAAAGCTGCTATAACAAGATACATTACATTTTAGAATTTTTGTCTCTATATTTCATTATTTTTGTCACTATTATTTCATTAATTTATTGCTATATTGCCACAAATCTATCTCTGTGATTTTGTTTTATTTTTAAAGTTAGTTTTTTATGTACCACTTTTTGAAAGTAAAGTAAAATGGAAAGGCAAGATGATCAAATAGAGTATAATCCAAATTTTACAGTATGATTTTCATTTAGAAAATAAACAAGTCTATGAAAAATAGTACTAGATTATATTGCCCAACAGCAAGCAGACTATAAATCATTGTTATTAAATTAGTCAACATGTAGATTTGTTTCCATTATCAACTCATATAAGAAATGACAAAAATAAAATATCTCTTTCTTCAATTTATCTTACTCTTTCATCTTACCTGCATGAGACTACTTTATAAAACAACAATAAACTTACAAAGTTTTTATATAATTTAAATTATGGGAATATTTCACATTCATATTGTTATTTTTAAGTCTGTTTACTTATTTAATTCCAATCTGATACTAAGAATACAATATACATTTATCAAATTATGATGTTCTACACCTTAAATATAAACAATTTATATTTGTCAGTTATTCCTCAATAAAGCTACAGAAAAAGAATTACAAAGAATCTTTCTCTGCTTCATTAATACTTGGATAAACTGAATAGTAAATATAAATCTCCCCGTCAAAATCTGTCTGAAACCCACAGAATGGAAAAGAATTTTAGCCAACAACCCCTCAGACAAAGGACTTATATCCAGAATGTATAAAGAATTGAAACACACCAAGCCACCCAAATTCAAAGACCCTCTTCAAAAATGGGCATCTGAGAGGAACACACAGTTCTCAGATGAAGATACACAAATGGCAAACAAATACATGAAGAAATGCTCACCATCACTGGTCATTCGAGAAATGCAAATTAAAACAGCACTGAGATTTCATCTCACTCCAGAAAGAATAGCTGCCATCAAGAAATCAACTGATAACAAATATTGGTGAGGCTGTGGAGAAAAAGGAACACTGCTCCACTTGGTGGGAATGTAGACTGGTGCAACCACTATAGAAATCAGTATGGAGAATCCTCAGAAGACTAGGATTGGAAGTTCTATTCAATCCAGCAATTCCCCTCCTGAGTATTTTCCCAGAAAAACTATAAATGTCATATCACAGTAATATATGTGCACCCATGTTCATAGCAGCACAATTTGTAATAGCTAAATCGTGGAAACAACCAAGATGCCCATCAACCGCAGAGTGGATGAAAAAGATGTGGCATTTTTATACAATGGAGTATCACTCAAGTATAAAAAAGGATGATCTTGAGGCCTTCATAGGGAAATGGAGACAACTTGAGGCTATCCTCATTAATGAAATAAATAAGAATCATATTTATAAATATCACATTGTGTCTCTAGTGTAAAAAATAATAAGAAATGTAGGAGTAATAAAACCCCAAATTTGTAATTGCTATTGTCAAAATAGAGGAAAAGAAAGTGCTCTAAAGGATATAACTACATGTATGTTTAAGTGTGTAGGGTTGATAACCACATTACTAAGTTTTTGTTGGATAGTTGAACAGAACTGTTTGCAGTCTCACTATTTAAATGTCCAGTTTGTATGCTTTGCTTTTGTAACTTGAGCAACTATTTCTAAGAGGACAATGTGTAATTTATCAACTAGTGATTTCTTACTGTTTATTTTTTGAAATTTTGTATTTTTCTACCTTTTTCTGTTTTCCTTTTTTTCTTTAAATAAAATTTTAAAAAATCTGTCTGAATCTCAGTAGAAGTTAAAGGAAATTTTGCATTTAAGTATGTGTTAATCTTATTTTTTCCAAAGTCTCAAGAAATACTTTTAAGTACTTGCATTCACATATGAACACATTGTTTTAAGCAGTATTTTTTAATTTAAATTTTCTGTTTAAAAGAATATCTATTTTAGGCACTGCTGTACCTTGAGTTACTCGTATGACTCTTTCACCTTTTCACTGAATTGCTCTCAGTCTTTCTTTTCCTGTAGATCATAAAATCATAGCTCGTTGAAAGAAAGGACTGTGTCTGTTTATTGCTGGGGACTTAGTATTTGTGACACTTCCAGAAAAATAGATCATATGGCCTATTTAAGGGAACAATGCTATCTTCAATCTAAGATTTCTTTAATGTATATAATATAATATATTTAAGATATAGATAGATTTTTTTCCCAAAAGTCATTCTTCATTCCATGCACCACTCCAGAAACCTTCACTTCAGCTCAATGAAGAGATGAACAGAGTTAGTGAGGAGCAGTATGTGTGCAAGCCTTGACCCACTGTGCAGGCAGGTGACTGACAGAGCCCTGAAAAAGTTCTTTACCCCTCAGAATCAGCTCAGGCTTCCATCAGAAGGAACTGAGCTGCACATGATTCTGACTCCTGTTTCCCACTGGAGGACATGACAAACACTTCATAATACCCTGGGATCAGGCAATTATGAAATGTAATCCAGAGCAACACTTCCTGTCTGCTTTGAATCGAAAGAGAAGTAAGGATAATTTTATTTCCACTTGTGAAACCTGCTTTTTTTTATATATGTTGTAGGAAAACAAATATGAAGAATCAGCATTACACTACAGAAAGTCAACGATTCTTGGACTCATGTTTATATTTTATTTCAGTCATGTTTTCATCAGTCCAGAAGGAAAACTATATCTGAAAAAGAGTTGAGGACAGCAGAATTCAGCCTGTTGATATTCATACCAACAAATTCCTGTTTTGCTTTCCTTCTCTCTCTTCATTGCTACAGTTCCATAAATCCTTGTTTTTCCTCAACTTAGAGAAAAAATAATGACCAACTCAAATAAACAAGGGCAAAGTTTTAGTGTAAAAACCAACAAAACCCACAAACAACAATAACAACAAAATAATAGCAAGAAACTGAAACCCTGATTGCCTAAGTTTTTCAGTTACCATTTTCACTTCATTGATATTCTTCTGGAGGAAAACATAGTAAACTTGGAACCGATGAAACTGCCCCCACAACACAGTGAACTACTGGCCTTGCAAAGTAAAATTGTGCTACTGTTAAGACTTCTGCAGACATCTGTGGATCTTGGTGGCAGACTACTGAAAGAAAGCCAAACTCAAACTGAGTCATCTTTGAATTACAAGTGCAAAAGAAATGATTTTTCAGGTTAAATATGTAATATTTCGTGTAGGGAAAAGGGGATGACATCTGAATGCTTCAGAGGAACAAGAAAAAAAGATTTTGTGAAATATTCTCTACTTTGATCTACTTACCTTTTAACGCATTCAGATAACTCTGCTTGTTGGATAATGCTCATTGACTTGCCAACAGAGGTGTTCTGAGACCTGCAGTTACATTCCCACTGCCTGTTTCTTTCACTCTTGATAACTGTGTAATCATAGTCACAAACAAAGAGAAAGGTCTGAACCAAATACATATGCATAGTAAGCACTCTCAAGGTTCAAATTATGCATTTCTCACTGTTTAAAAACAAATAAAGAAACAAATGCATTATCATTGCATAGTAGAAGGCATATGCATGTGATTGAAGTCATTCTCCAGTGAACCTGAGGGAAATTGGCAAAATTTCACTTTTAGTATCCAGAACAAGGGTTACACGGTGGGTGAGGGAGAGCGTTATTAACTTTGTCTTTTCAATTTTTCACACATGAGAAGGAAAAACTGTGAAGAATCTTTGTTTGCCCTCTTCAGAGTTAGGGTAAGTTCTTCGTTCTTGATGATTAAGCATTATAATTACAAACGTGGCCCGCATCTGTTCCCATATTCCTAGAATCTGTATATCACATCAATATGGGTCTCTTCAGATTGATACAAATAAATATGCTCTATTTCAATAATTTGAATTTTTTCAAGTGAGGTCAAATAAAATTTAATACTAAATTAAAGAATTCCTAGTACATGTTTGCTTATTCCATGAAAAGTATACATATTTACTTGGAGATTGTTAATCTGAAAGTGTTTGTTAACCTTGGAAGAAGGTCGCATTCTTCCTCATCATATCCTCTGATATCTGACTATTGCCACATCTTCTGTTACACTGTGATCACACAAACACTATCTCATCTGTTGTAGGGACCAAGCAGGTATCACAAAGAGAACAGGTACTTACATACATTTCCCTGACACAGGATCTCTAGGTTTGGCTTTCCAAGATATAGTTGTGTCTTTGTATCTTTGGGATTTAATCTTAGGGTCCTTGCAGACACAAAGTTTTGTGAATGCTAAAGTCCTCTATATGAAATGGTATAGTGCTTGCAGTGTTTACGTGTATCCCTGTAACTTTAATCTCTAGTTTATTCATTATATAATGTAAATGCCATGTAAATAATTGTTCCATTATATTGTTTAGGGAATGGTGATAAGGAAAATGGAATCAATATATGTTCTATACAAGTTCAAATTGTTTTTCAAATATTTTTAATCCACAGATGACTGGATCTTTAGATGCAGAATCTACAGAAATGAGGCACTGATCTCACATATCTTTAAATTGCATACATGTTCACATATCATAACATTAACATATACACGCACACACACACACACACACACACATACCCACACACATCTCTGTTTCATACTGATGGCTCACTTGCTGCATACAACCAGGGCCACTTCTCTCCCCATACCCTGAACTAAGTCACACTTTTCCTTGGATTGTCCTGACACTCTGGATCTGAAGATTTGAAGTCTTGGACTCTTGCTGTGACTATCACTGGTAAAGGAAGTGGGAGAAACTAAAGGCTCAGTGAAGTTTCTCCTCCCTGGCCTCTCTGTAGGACTTTGGGCCATTTCCCCATAACTACATAAGTCTCTAGACTCCTCAAACTTGTTCATCTTAATACAAATCCCGAGGCAATGTCTGTCCATCTATTTTCCTGCACTGGGATGATTGATAGTTATCATCTTGTCTCTATGGCTAAAATAGACAGCCCATAGACAATCGCTTCCTTCTTTCTGCTCTCTGAGCTATAGGCCACAATAGACCCATGGCCACATCACTAAAGGTAAAGAAGAGGCACAGCTTCCTTAGGAGGTTCCAATCCTGTGCCAGTGTCACACAATGGGACTAGGCTGGTACCATGATTCGCTATAGTTATTCAGCATCTAGCTTGGAGTAGGGATTTGAATGGACTCCAGCATGTTAAAAGTGCTCTTATCTGGGTTCTGGATGATTTGAGCAGTAAAGGTATTTAAATACAGACTGAGATATCACCTTTACTTTCATCAGTACAGTCCAGGTTCAAACCAGCAGCTTGGTGTGACAGATTTGGGGCCAGAGTTCCAGTATGAACCTTCTGTAGACATCTCTACCCCATCACTGTGGGCACCAGACCTGGCACTGTGAACACTCAGCAGGTGAAACTTGCAGCACGGTTCAGCTGAAGAGTAGTTCTGCTCTTTACAGATTGTTCCCAAAAGAAAGAGTTGACCTGGAATGAGCTCCCTAGGTTTTGCTCTGCATTTCCATCTAATAAGTCACACTCCTTCTTCATGCTCAAATAGTTAATCAAGGACGAAGGGCTAGAAATGTACTAATTTTGAGCTTGCCACAGGAAAGATCACAAAATAAGGAGGATGCTTGTGACAGGTGCCTGTTCCTCCTTAAAGTAGCCTGTGATGGTTCATCTTGGTTGTCAACTTGATTGGCTTCAGTGATTCTAGATAAGTAAAGCACACTATTGGGGTGTTTGGTAGGTCATGAGGATATGACTTGGGAAACTATATCTAGTACCTGGCTCCTTCCTCAGGGTCTTCCTGGCTTCTGCTTCATGGCTGCCATGAAATGTGCAGCTTTCTTTGATTATGGCCTTATGTCATATTTCTGCATCAGAGCCAGCTGACCAGGGACACAAACCTCTGAAACTGTGACCTAAAATAAACTCCTCAAGCCTGAAATTGTGAACGTCACAAGACATGAGTAATGTATAGTCAAAAAAGCTGGGCTAACACAGCAGATATTTTATTTATTTACAATTTGGTGACTTAGAAATTCAGGTAGGTCAGTCAGGTAGTTCTCATGTATATCTTGTTGAGGGTATCTATGCAGATGAGTCATGCAGCAGGGCTGGGTAATAGAATACACCCTAGTGGTTGGCACAGGCTGCCATCCAGGGAGCAATTTATTATCGCAAGAAAGTGAGGGAAGTCCAGAGCCCCTTAAAATTTTAACTTCCAATTCTCAAACTGATATTTCTGCCACACTTTATTTTTCAAAGCTGGTCAAAAGCCCAAGCTAGACTCAAGAATATGAACAAATAGACTCTATTAATCAGAAAAGCAGCAACATCACCCGCAAAGGAGCACACATACATATGGGAGGACTCTAAGCTCGTCTTGTGCAATATAACACAGAGTATATCCTACCAACGAGGCACCTACAACCATTGGGGAGGAGGATGGTACTACACAAGAAAGGGAAACAGAAGATAAAGCCTAAGAAACTTTCTGGAAGTATTCTTACATGGCCATGCCCAGTGTTTAAAGATTAATAAAATACAACAATAACTTTGTGTAAGTAGAATACTAAATCTCTGAACCCTCAGAAATGCAAGTCACTTTTCTGGAAAAAATAACTGATTTTCTGAAATGCTACCTGAGACGAGGTGCAAACAGAATGTAGATTCACATTGGAAAAGGAATATTATAAAGACCATGGCCTCATGAGGAGTTATTCAAATTGAAATTTTTTACATTTGTGCATCACTTTCATGCAATGTTATATAGGTATATTTTAAACTAATTTGCTATACGTACTTGTTTCAAACTTCTGCTTGCCATTTCATGTAGAGTATGTTGATAGTAATTAGGTTTATAAATTTCATAATATCAAAAAAGATTCTCACAGAACACATGGAATAATAAATGTCACTGGAAATTGGATACTGTATGCATCCTATAAAGGAGCAAAAAGTATGCTCAGATAAGAAGGAATAGCATTAGCTGGGGATAAGCAATTGTTTTGAAATTTAAGTTTAGAAATAAGGTTATGAGAAGCATTTGAATTTATACTACATTGTCTATTAAACAATTGAGAATACAAAATCTTTTCTCTTGAAGCGAGCCCTTCAGATAGATAAAAAGCAAGATTCCCCTGTTGGGGTACCCTTTAGGAAGACATTTCTTCTCCTTCTACATTAGCAGTCACAGCACTGATGCTTAGTGTAAATAAGCCAATCAAATCCCCCCCAGGTAATTTGAGAGTTTAAAAAGACAGAGACTTTAATTTTTTTTTTTTTGCCAATGTCATCTAACAGTTGAGATCCATAATGACAGAGATACAGACTTGATACTGAAAGAACACAAAGGTAAGCTCTAAAAAGATTCCAGCTGGCTTTACCAATAAATTCCTTTTATTGGTTTTTATCACTCTGGACATGTAAATAAAAGTGGCTTTGGTAAATTTGATTATTAAGAAAAGAAAAACCTGTATTTTCTATAAAAATATATTGTTAATAATTAATTGCATTTAAATTAAATAAATATTTTAAAATAAAATGCATTTACTTTATTTTCAATAATAATGGTAAAATAATGAAAAAAGTTATAAAATATTTTCTGCATTAATAACATGTAAATGAAACACTATAGTTGAAAGTCTTGACAAAAATTATAACTCATTTTTTCATAGTATTATTAAATAGCATCTTAAAAGCCTCCAGGAATTCTTTTTAAAAAACCTTGTTAGAAAAATCCTATTTATATTATACTACTTCTCTATTTTAAATTATTCATTCTTGCAAAACATACTTTTACTGCAGTTCATTAATTTTTAGAATCTATAGGTCTGAGGAACTCAATTTCTTTAATCATGCATGTAAAATTAATTATTAGAAATTTTTATTTTGCTGATTTCAGCAAGTGTGTGGAACCATACAACATAGCCTTCAGCAAAATATGTACAATCTAGTCAAATAGGAAAAATGATTTCTATTTTTCCTTAAAATGAATTTTCTGTTTCAATAACTTGTATTCAAATCATTAGGGCAAACATATCAATTTGTTTTCTTTTGTTCATATTTTCAGCAGAAAATTAGAAATGCAACTTTCATAAATTCTAAAATATTTAGCTATAATTTGAATAATATAATTAAGTTTTCTAATAGCATAGGCTTATTTTACACATAAAGGTATGCTACTAGCAGTTACTCTTAAGTATATCAATCCTGTGTATTATCCATTAAACATACAATTTTTTAAAATCTAGTATAGAAATAATCATAGAAGTAACCCACAAAAATGAAGTTTTATTTGTATTGAGATGTAGTACTCAATCCCCTATCCAAAATGCTAGTGGGTATGATTTCAGAATTTTGGTTCCATTAGAACATTTTTAATTTTTCTTTTGGTATCAGTTTGTGTTTGTAATACATAATGATCATAGTCTGTTTGGGTGTTCAATACATACACATAGCTGATTTTGATCATTTTTACTACCTATTCCCCCAGTCTCTTGTCTCCCTCTTTGCCCAAATCTTTCCAAGTCTACAATCTAACTGCCTATTTCTAAAAATGGTTCTTTATTTTGTTCTTTAAATTATATTTTGAACCTCTTACATTAGAGAAACTAACCTCTTTTGTGAACTTATTTCATTTAGCACTACATTCTCAGGACTACTTTTAATAAGACAGCTTTGACTTTGGAATACAAATGTCACAGAGAGAGAAAGTAAATGACCAAGTAGCCCCAGAAGTTTTGTATGAAATGTTTGTAGGCTATGGAATTAGCCCCAGAGTTTGCAGAAGATCATGCTGAGACTAAGATGAGCAGATCACAAGCTAAAGTCTCCACCACTGATCGGTCAGCCACCTGTGCCCCTCCGTTCCTTTACTGCCTCCCATCAGGATAGGCAGAGGATACTTGAACGGTGTGCACCACAAAACAGTAGTACTGGCTGACGGAAAAGAATGCAGCAGCAAGAATATAAAATTTGAGAGACTCAATACAGCTCTGAGGCTGGCCTTGAGGGACTGAACATAAGATGTAACCACATGAGCAGGGCCAGGCTTGCCATGGTATAGTGCCTAAGGAGATGCCATGGTATAGCGCCTAAGGATGTGCTATGATAGGGAACAAATTAGGGAAGAAATCTGGCTAAAGAAGGAATGAGAAGCCAAAAACCACAGTTATGGAAAATAAAACATTCAGAGTCAGACTCTCCCTACTTGGAAATCCATTCCATTCAAGTATTTTCACTTTCGTAAAACTACTCTGAAAATACAGGCTTAAAATGCATTAGAAATAACTAAAAATTTGAAGAAAAATAATTCTCCTCATGCCCCAGCTGTGAGAGCTCACTTTAATTTATCTGATGGTACTAATATTCAGAAAGGTTGAGGTTATTTATAAAGGTTGATTATGTCAGTCCTGAGTTGATCTTTAGCTCCTGCTCTGGTTTGAGGTATGAAGTCTTTGAACAGCTCTGGTGAGAACAGGCACATTCTTCAAACACAAGTCAGTTTTCCAACACCTATGTCAGGGCTGATGGTTAATCATCAGTTTCTCACTAATTCAGATTTCATCTTAAAATCCTTGCTCACATAAACACTACATTTACATCCACTGAAGTGGGCACATTTAAGTAAGACCATCTTACAATCTCAGTGTCCAAATGTGAACCCCTAGGGCTCTAGCCCTCACCGTCTTTTAGGGCCACTGCATCTTTGTCACACAGTTGGGTGAAGGAATGCACTTCATGGGGAAACTGATAAGTTGAAGTTCAGCTAGAGAGGTACAGATGCCTCAGTTCTCTTCCTTCAAAAATTTACTAGTTGGTGATTTCTGTATAGGCAACTGCAAGTCTCAGAGAGGTAAGGCAGGAGGAGGGTAAATGAGGAGGTATATTCTCAGCTCTCATTGAAGTGGATTTGCAGTAGAGAAAAGTAGATTTAAACCATGTTTTTTCTCTGAGCAAGCTGTCTTCCAGAAAGAAAGACAGCAAAATTGAGCCAAGGAAACAAAACAAAAAACTGATTTTAAATATACAGTACCAGAGCATAAATTCAAATACAGATTTTGCCACCTAAGGAAGCTATTTAGGGGAATCCTTTCTCATGAAAACCATGAATGGAATAAAAATTTCATTCTCCATCAATAACTTTCTCAATTACAAGGTACATACATATTTAGTGTGATACTGAGGCACCTTAGTGACTGAGGTCTTCAACGCTTTGAAAGAAAGAGAGCAGTTTTCAGTGCTACCCACATAAGTCACACTCTCAAGATAGCTAGGGTAATTGTCCTGAATCCCATTAGGAGGTTTTTTTGGTTTTGATGCTTAAAATTTAAGGAGGTTTCAATGTGTAGTCACATTTCTATGAAATATTTCTAAGGACAGCATCCAGAAGTGCACCAAGTACCTTATGTAAAGGCAAGTTCATTAAAATGCTCTTTACTATATTACAATAGGGAGAAATGCGGAACTTAGTAAGTCAATAGTGAAAGTAAAAGAAGGATGCATAATGGGATACTGTGCCATTCTCATCTGGGTTAATCTACATATACACTTATTCATCAAATACATATATATCCATGATCAATTTTACTAAAATTGACTATTTCTGGAATGTGGCAGACAGTGCTCAACAAGAGGCCACGTGTTCACAAACATTTTCCAGTCCAACTTGAAGAGAGATGGGGCCAATAGACAGTGAAAGCCAGGAAGACATGAATTCAAGGATGAATGGGAAGGACTGAGTGTGATTCTCATTTCATCGTCTACCTCTGACATGGCTGACTGTAGCTCCAGGCGAAGATGGCAGAACCTGATTGAAAGGATCAGGAAAGCTGGTCATCAGATTCACAACAGCCATTAGAGAATCGCAGGACACTATGTAAGAGCAAACCACTAATTCAGGCAGGTATGATATCCCTGGAGGTTTAAGGCACATGTAACCCCTCTGCATAGTCTAGTCTGTTCTTACATAAAGAGTATATGAACACACACATAACATTTTATTGATAGCAGTTATCCATATGTGGTTGAATCACAGATTTTCAAAATGGTTTTTCTCTGTTTTATGTATTTTTAAAAAGTACTATACTTGAGTGTATGGGTTTATATACCTTCAATAAGCTATGTTTGTTGGATTCGTGGTCCACAAAAGCACTTTGGCATGGCTGTGTGGGAAGACCTTGATAAAGATACGAAAGTCACTCCTCATGAAAGGATAAGTTTTGTAGTTTATATGTAGGAGAAATACAGACACAGCCAAATCAAAAACAAGGATTTTCTTAGCAGCATGACTTTCCACTTTGAAAAGAGTTTTCTGGATGAGACAAAATGATTTCCACTTTCCCAGTCCATCTACCTGCAAATCATTTAACATATTCAAAGCTTTTGATCTGTAGTTCAAGGAATAATAGCATCAATTTGTAATTTTGTTGCCACATAAAGAAAAAATCGTTGAGAATTTTTTAAGTATTCAGCATTTTAACCAAGAATAGCCTGGAAAAAAATGATTAAACACAAACACAAATAATATTTTTGTTACATTAACTGTTCTTGACATGAGATCACTCCCATTAGCTGACATGGTAAAAAGTACTTATGCATGTTATACTTTAACCCAGACCAGCCCAGCTCCATAAATAAACTGCACATACGCTATATGGAATCTTATTTATAGTCAGTAAGTCTCCTCTCCTTCAGCTTCAGTAACTAGCCTTGTAGAAATTCTTTGAATCTTCATTACATAGAAAAACAGTGAAGCAGTTAAGAGGCCCCTTTTCACAAAGTAGGAATACAGCTTACGACAACAATGTTGATCTTTTGTTATTGAAGTAGTAGTAGTTTCTTGTTCAAAAAGAAACATCATGTACCTCCTATCATCATGCGCAAAGACAGGAAAGCTTAGAGCAGGCAATTAAGTTGAAAAAAAGCAGGTTTTTCTCGTTTGGAATTAGGGGATACTTGACAGCACAGAAATAGTTTATTTTGTTTTGTTTTGTTTTACTTTGCTTTGCTTTGCATTGCTTTGTTTTGTTTTGTTTTGTTTTGTTTTTCAATGGAATTACATGAAAGGTAACTTTCACTAGAAATGTCCGAATTAGAACAGATGACCCAGGTTGAAGGAACTTCTTTGCTAGTTACTGTTGGTGCAAAACTTAATCAGATACTGTTAACATAGAGGCTTTCACAATAAAATAGGAAATTATTAGCAATAAATTCTAAGCAATTAATGGTCTGGCCTTTTACCAAAAGGAACGCCAATTTCTGCTTTAAATAACCTCATTATTCGTTTTATTTTGTTTCATCTATAAGTCATGCAACAATTTTAAATTGATTTCTGTTGCTTGAGAATTTAAAACCCTCATTCTGCAACCCAAGGTCTGGAACTCAATGATTTTCCACAAGAGTAAGCATGAGATACTCAGGTCCAGCTAACAGCTTTAGATTCCTTGCTGTGTCTCAGTGGCCTAACCTGTAAAATGGGCATTATTTTCATAACCATTTCAGAAAGCTCTCAACTGTAGATAAAGCTTGGCACAGTAAATGTTTAAAAAACATTAAATTTTGTATATCTAGTACAAATACATACTCATCACCTATTTAAATGAAAAGCAAATGATTTCCTGAATGTATATGATTATGACATTAGCAAAATAAAAATCTACACTCTTTTTGGTGAGAGTCTCAGGAATAGGATAGTTCTAGTTTCTTATCAAAATATCTACCACAAGTCAAGTTAGTTTCAGTTTGACAGAAATCAAGAATAAAAAATACAGAATATATTAAACTCAAATCTCTGTGAACAAATATATATAAAGACTGGACAGAAATATTATTGCTATTATTTTACATTAGATTCTTTAAAAACACTTAAGAATTTCAGATAGCAAATCCACAGACAATCTCGTTGTCTGATAGTAACCTGGCATCCTCTGCCTGATGGACAATTGAATAATCATCTTCACAGCAAATTATATGGTAACTGAAATGGAAAGAGTCAGGATATGAGATTCTGCATGATGATACTTGCAAAAGTAGTGTCTTTTTTCCTTGCTGAAATAAACACTGAGGATTTACAGTTCAAGGCAACAAAAGAGGAAAAGGAGACAAAGAACGTTTTCAAAAAACACTTTCAGTAATGTTTAAAATGTACTGTGTTTTTGGTTTCATTGATTTTTATTCTTTAAAACAAGGCTTTTTTATTTTCAAATATGACATGTGCATTGTTCAGCCACACCAAAGAATAGTACAATTTGTTGTCAACCATATCATCAATTCTGCTTTAATCTTCGCTGGGTACTGAAGTAAAACATGCTGAGCTGTGACTTCCTCTATGTGGCAGGAAAAATTTACTAAGCAGTACTGCTCCTTTTGCAGTTGGTTTTCAGACTCACCTTCCCTCCAGGGCATACCCTTTCTGCAGTCAAGGGAAGCAGCCTTGTGTCTGGGAACCGTGGTCTGTCACAGTGTGTGCTCCATTGATTAACCATGAAAACAGTAATGGAACTGCCATTGATCCCTGAAATGGCTCCTCCGAAATCCTTTAGGACGTCCACAGGGTCACTACTCATGTTCCCTTGCGAGGATAAGCTTCAAGCTATCTGACTGCTTGCTAACTGCTGGCCGCAATAAACTACTTACCTTTCCATTACCAGCTTAACAACTGCCTGCCAGACTGGAGTGTATGAAAAATAGATAAAGAAACACCCAGACTTCACAACTGCAGAAAGCGTAGTTTGCACGACTGAGTTTGAAAATTTTTAGTCAGAAAAGTAACTTACCTGCACACCAGCACATATAAAATGACTGTCTTTCCTTTTGAAATTTTATAATTTAACAATAAAAGATCTCACTATTCCTTCTCACTTTCAACTTCCCAAAGTACTTGCACATTTCCATTGTTTGCCTACTTCTCAAGATTTTCTATAAATATGAGTTCTAAAATTAGGAAAATCATAATGAAATCATGAATAGGAAATATTAAATGATTATGGACAGTTACTACGGGCAAGACTTGAGTCAGATTCCCCATCCACCCCCCCCACAAACTACCACCTACCCATCCAACCACCCATCCTCTCATCCACCCATCCATGTATCCAACTACATATCCATCCATCCATCCACCCACCCCAGCAAGATCCTTGCCACTGAATCACTGAAAGAGACAATAGTGTTTATGATTTTTATTTTCCTTTTATTTTAATCAAATTCAGGGTAGTTTGACAACAGCAGCAAAGCTATCCTTGGCCTAAAATCATTATAACAACAAAAAAATGTGTATCAACACATCTCTCTATTAACAGACCAAATTTTATTGTGCATGCATCATGAACAATGGAATTAATGGAAAGTGAATAATATTTAGAGAGATGTGAATTTAAATTAGAAGTATTTTCCTGGGGAAAATGTAGAGGATATTTCTTATTTGGCCTTTGGTGAATGATTCTGCTCCAATACACTTATAAACAAGTTCCCACTAATGAATCTCTCACTAATCATGATCTTACTTTCTTCAAACCATGAAGTTTTGGTACCCTAAAATTTGTCAATTTTTAATTGTGTGGAAAGCTCAGACAAATCTACCAGTTGAAACGCACCCAAGAGGTATCTGATCTTATGTTTGTTCATCTCCAACAGATACAGCCACATATATGATACCTGTCCTTATGCCAAGTGATTCATAAATATCATTTTATTTTTTATGACAACCCTGTGAGCCATTCTCATTATTATTGTATTTTACATGTGAGGAAACTGAAGTTTTGAGAATAAATGCCTGAGCTATAGTTGTGCAATGAGGGAGCAATGAGCCAGTTAGGAACGCAAACACCTGAGTGTCCAGAACCCAACCCCTTAACCTGTGCATTTCTAATCAATTTCAAGTTATAGTTGATGGCTGAAAGAGAAATTCAAAGGTTTCCAGCTCAGATCCCTGTCTCAAGAGTTTACAGTGGGTAAGATAGGGCAACCTTTAAAATCAGTGTAAAATGTAGTGCGAGGACCTTATTGGAAGTTCGGAGGTATAGCTATGGTACCAAGAAGGTTATGTCAACAATGTCTGGCCTCAGGGAGGAGTTTCAGAAAAAGGCTGGTTGGCCAGGTTGAAATGTGCAACGGGCATACCGTTTTCCATATCTGCTCAAGGAAGGTGCCTGGTGTGAGTGAGAACTTGGTTTCAAGATGCAGAGCATTGTGGTCCACAGAAGAAAATGAAAGACTTGAGTTGTGTGGATTAGTAGGGATGAAAGATGAGAGTAACCAGTAGATCATGGGAGTAAGTTAGAATAATAGCTAGAAATTTCCTAGGAAGGTAGGAAAGGCCAGGTCTTGGGTGTCTGAGAATGTTGAGAGTAATATGATGAAGGACCGAGCAGGCTGTAAGGAATGCACTGTGATAAGAGTAAGTGTGTGAAGTTAGCTGTGTGCAAACACTGCAGAAGAAAAAGCTTACATGTTCAGGGAGTAGAAAAAAGGCCCATAAGAATAGAGCTTGATCAGCAAATGTCACTTGAAGTCCTGACCACAAGGGTGGTGAGAAATCATCCCTCACGGTCTGGCCCAGGAAACCCAAGTGGTAGAGTTTGGGTCATAAATGTCCCCTATATATTCACATGTTAAAGTCTTGGTCCCTTTCCAATAATGTTATTAGAAAGTGCTAGGTAGAAGCTTAGAAAAAGGTGGGGCCTAGTAAGATCATGCAGTCACTGGGTCATTCCCTCAAAACGGACTGTGGGACACTTGTCTCTTCCTCTTCCTCTCTATTGCTTTCATTCATAAAACAAAGAGCTTTACTCCACTACAGACTCAAGCCATAATGTACTGCCTAATTACAGGTCCAAAAACTATAGGATAACATTATATGTACTAAAAATCCTCTGAAACTATGAACCACAATACTTTTACTCTCTGTACATATATTTTGTTACAGGTGTTTTGTTACAGAACGGAAAACTGACTGGCATACCAAGGTAATATAGACTGCCATGACAACATTCTTAATACTTTCATTCTCAGAACTGTTGAAGTTCAGATGATCACTTACATGGTCACCCATGTATAAGCCCCATATTCTTCCAAGCACAATGAGAAGTCAGTGAGAAGTTTGCAGGAAAAGAGTGCCATAAGTTATGCTGTAAAACTAATACTTGGAGGGCCAGGAATATAGCTCAGGGGCATAAGTGCTTAGCTGGCAAGTGCCAGGTCCTGAGTTCGATACCCAGTACAAAACACACACACACACACACACACACACACACACACACACACACAGACCTGAATACTTTAATATCCTCGTAAAGAAAGTAGCCTGGGGTGTGAGGAAAGAAGGAAACTCTGAGGAGGCCAATAAAGTCAGCTAGGAAAAAACTGTATTGGCTTGCATCTGCTTGGTGACATAAAGATTAAAAAGGGGGGGGTGGACAAATTGAGTTCTGTCTAAAGCAGAATCCAAAGAACTCATCCAGGGCCAGATATCGGGATCCCAACAGGGTATACAAGCATGGTGCTCTTACCAACTTTTTCAGTCAGTCATCAACAGTAACAATAACAAGGAACGATGTAGCTCTGTTCTGTGGCTACCGTGTGACATCTATTCTCTAACTCTGCTAGTCATTCTTCTTTTACTTGTGTGTGGAAGGAATCCAAATATAATTTTCAACTTTTGTTTAGGCAAAGACATTGGTTCTGGCCACTGCATGCTCATAAGCAGGTGACATAAAGCATTTTTGGTGAGCAAGAGAAACATAGCATCAAAGAAGACAATGAGCCAGGGATTTAGTTTAGTGGCATAAGCACCAGCTTAGCAAGCACTAGGTCATGAGTTCTATCCCTGGTACAAAAAAAAAGGAAGACAATGAGTTCAACAAGGGTCTCACTGGAAACAGAGGTGACTGGAAACACAGTGGCTCCAATGAGCCAGGGAAACATCCCTTGAATGAGACCAAGGAAAAAAAAGAGCTGAACCCAGAGTCAGAATATGAACCATGTCAACTAGATGAGTGTGGATAACTGAGAGAAGCCTCAGAAGAGGAGCTTCCAAATTGCTTTCCTCACACCTTTTCTGCAGGTGTGCTTGGAGTCTGACTGAATGCAGCCTCAGTAGCTCAACCATCTATATATATGGCTAAGGAAGCTGTTACGTTTTATATGTAGATGTCCCCTAAAGCCTCATGTATTCATAGATGGGGTCCTAGAGAGGGGATTTGATCATGGGGGTGTGATACTGATCAGTGGATTAGTCCACTGATGAGTTTAGAGCTAAATGTGATTTGAGATGAAAAACCTGGTATCAGAAGGGTGGAAGGGGAGGCCTAGAAGGGTCTGTCTCCGTCACTTCTGTCTCTGATCTCTCTGCTTCCTGCCTTCCATGCCACAAGCAAGCCCCCTCTGCCATACCTCTTTGTCATGCTCCCTCTATGGAGCCAGCTGCCTATGAACTGGAACCCCTACAAACTGTAAACCAAAATCACTCTTTCCTTTTTTTAACTTATGTGTGTCAGGTATTTTATTCTAGCAATGAGAAAATAACTAAGACAAAAGCCATGAAAGGCATCTATTTTCCATGTCCGAAAGGCTCTGATGCTCACTTCTAATACATGAGCAGATAAAACTCTACCAGCTTCTTTTTCTACTTATCATTAGTCTTTGGAACTTAGAGCATGTGGTCATGACTAGGTGGTATCTGCTGAAAAATGATTTTGTGCAGGATTCTTCATGGGGCAAGGAAGTTCTGCATCTCCACCATGATTTCCTGGTCAGGATTCTGGACCTGCCTCCACCTATGCTATCTGATACAGGGAGACCCAGGAGTATGGTCCACCATCCATCCCACTAAGCATGCAGTGTAACAGTGGCTACACAATGCAATACTATCTTTCTGTTTGTAAAATAAGCCACGGCAAACTAGAATTTGAGATGCATACTTATCTAAATCACAGTTCTGCAAATATTATCAGTTTACTTCAAACAATTAGATTATACTGCTTTCTGATGAAATTAATAAACTTCTTCCAGGAAAAAAAGTTACTAATGACACAAAAATATAAAAGTCATCAAATTAAAAGAAAATGGTAATTATGTTGCACAAATTAATGTTTTAATATGAGTAAATATGAATCTTGTGGATTGGGTCATAGTTAATGGAATAATCTCACAATTATGAAGTAGTAGATGAAATCCTAAATTTTATAATAAAGCTTATTTGTTTGAAGAATGATGTTATAGTTGTGTCTGTATGTTCTCCCAAAGCCTCAGGCAGTCATGAGGCTGGGAGAAGGAAGCCTTTTCAGAGGAAAAAGAAAGTGTCACAGGTTGTTAGTGCCAGATCTGGTGAATAAGGTGAACAAGGATGCACCATGATGTTTTTATTTGACAGAAATTGCTGTAAATATTTTGAATTTATTTGGAACATAGAAGTAAATTGTCACAAAAAAAAAAACTTAGGAAAGGAAGAGCCATGAAATAATGAAAAATGCCTTGCTTTATGTACACATGTAAGTGAAACAGGGAAACTACTAAAGAAAATTGTAAAAAGATACCATAAAGAAAAACAAAGTAGTCACAGGCTAAACATGAAAATATTTGAGTTTTTAAAAACCTGTTAAACATGCAAAATTGTGCCAGGTTAATAGGAAAAGTTTCCAGAAAGAGTGGTTTTTCTCTATTAAGTAACGTCAATGATCCTCCCCATTAGTTCTAAGAGAAATGAGAAATGAAAACCAAATTTTTGTTTTAAAATCTCTTCCATAATCATCTGCTGGAAAGAGAATGTGTCTCTCATAAAACTCAAAACATATATTTACAAAATAAAAATGATAGAGATAGAATCTGTTATGTGTACTTGGTAAGGCTTATTTATTTAATGAAATAATTTCTATAAAATAAAATTAAATCAATAATAAATTAAGTATAAAAACAAAGATATTTTCTTAAAAATTATTTAGAATATAATTTCCATTTTTATCAAACTCTGAGGACATTTAATACCTTCAATCTTAAAGTGTTTCCTAATGGCAGCAGTTTTAATGATTTATATAATTTGGAGTGATTATTTTCCATACTTCATTACTTTCCCCCAAATGATCATTGATTTGATAATTACTTGATATTTTAAAGCCTGAAGACATAATGTCCTTGAAAATGTTTTAAATGTCTTGTTCTAAGCAAAAATAAATTACATGAACTTAAAGATGATTTTTTTTCAGAGAAAATAAAAATCATTTCATTTTATCTTAATTAAGACTATTTAGCAACATATCTTATTGAAGAAATTAACATGTAGTTTGCTAACTACAGATCATAAAGTGATCCGGCCTGCGGATTAGTCCATGGGTCTCACCTGGAGAGGGAACGGGGATGGGGGGCAGGGCAAGAGGAAGAGAGTCGGAGACAAGTTGAGCAGTTCCAATCAAGTCTCGTTTATTGAGGAAGTGAACATGGTTTATATAGGGTGAAGGCAGAAAATTGTCGTCATCAGGCAGAGATGTTGTGGAGAGACCGGATAGGTCGCAGTCATGTCCGGCCAGGCAGAGAAGATCATGGGTAATGTAGGCAGACACACCAAATGCCCACAGGAGGGCAGGATGGGGCAGCAGCAGTGAGGCTATCACGCCGCTCCCTACATCTTTTCCCTTATCATTTTATAAAATCAGGAGTATGGCAGGCCTTGTGAAGATGGTGCCTGTCTTGGGACATGGACTCCATATGTGAACCGGACTGAGCCTTACCCGTCATGGGCCTGCAGGACAGCAGTTGGTCCTGTGCCTGTCTTAGGTGGCTGGTGGTGTAGCACAAATGTCCAGGTTGCCCGTCTCTGGCTGCCCGTCTAGTACCTCAAGGCATCTGGGCCACATCATCAATATGGGCCATTTGTGGGAAACGTTTCCCAATAAGTTTGTTGATCTGCCATCTCCAGTTGATGATAATGTACCTGAATGGGCTTTGCCATGAATGCATCAATTTTATCCTTAAGAAGCCTCATGATCCTCTGGAAGATGCAAGGGCCAACAGTTAGAAACAACAGTAAGGCAGCTAGGGGTCCCAGAAGGGGGGCAATATAAGGGAAGAGGCCCCCTCACATGGTAGAGAAGGGCCTAGTAGCCATTTGTTGCCGATGTTGTCGGAGTCGATCTTTTAGTTCTTGGAGTTTTCCACGCACAAGGCAGGACTGGTTGACATAAAAGCAGCACTTTGCCTGTAAGGCAAGACAGATCCCTCCCTGTTCTGCTGTGAGTAGGTCTAGCCCTCATCTATTTTGTAGGACGACCTCTGCTAAGGAGCCTAGTTGATTTTGGAGAGTCTGTATAGTGAAGGATAAGGCTTGAACATCTTTAGATAGCTGGTTAGATAAGTCAGAATATTTGTCTAGGGCAACAGCAAGGCCAGCAGTCCCTGTGGCTACAGCGCCAGTGAGGCCCATTCCCAACAAGAGTGGGATTAGCATTATCGCTCTTTTTTGGCGGCCAGCAATATAATCAAATGTTGGCACTGGGATAGGTTGGTCACCTGGGACAATATCTATGTCGGGCAGGAGGGAAGTGGTCATGCATGTACCTGTCCAGTTGGATGGAAGATAAGTATAGGCTCTATTATTACCGCAGACAAAAATGTGTCCTGTCGCGGGGTACAGGGGATTGTGCCTCAGGAGAGGATGTCATTCCTGGGCGTCATCTAAAATCTTGGAGGAGGAATTGTCTATTTGCTTTACAAGTCGTTCAGGCAGCCATCTAACTCCTTTTTCTTGCTTAGAATAAACATAGACTGAGCCTCACCCCCAGATGAGAACAGGGTCAGGGCCATTCCAGGCATTAGTTAATGGATCTCTCCATAATACTGAGGCAAACTGTGTTTGCATCTGTGTATGCCAGAAATGAGATGCCGCGGAGCAGCCTGAGGCATCCAAGGACAAAAAATTTAAAATGAAGAGAGCACGTGAAAGGATATTTCTAGGGGACCCTCGGGTTGGGTACCATGTTTCTCCTTTTATTTTGTCTATGGTGGATTTAAGGGAACAATGTGCACGTTCAATGATGCCTTGTCCTTGGGGATTATAAGGTATACCCGTTGTATGAAGAATATTAAGGCACTTGCAAAATTGAGCAAAGGAAGCACTTGTATAGCTAGGGCCATTGTCAGTTTTAAGTTGTTGGGGGCACCCCAGAGTAGAAAGAGCCAACAGCATGTGGGCTATCACATGTTTAGTAGCTTCTCCAGTCTGGAGTGTGGCAAAAATGAAGCCACTATATGTGTCAACTATCACATGTATATATTTTAAGTTACCAAATTCATTAAAATGAGTAACGTCCATTTGCCATAAGGCATTAGGGATTGAACCTTTTGGGTTGACTCCTAGCTGTTGAACAGGTAAGTGGATTGGCGCAAGAGGGGCAATTTTTTACAATCTGTTGAGCTTGTTCCCGGGTAATTTTGTGGAGAAGGCGGAGGGTCTGGGCATTGAGGTGGTGTAGTTGATGAGCCCGTTGTGCCTCAGACACCGTGGAGTCATCCATAGACTCAATGTGGGTCATGAAGACCTGCATCCGAGTGGCGACATCAGCCAGATGATTTCCTTAAGCAAGGGGACCCTGGAGGTCAGAATGAGCTTGTAAGTGGCTAATAAAAAACTTGTGACAGCGAAGCCGAATCATATCTTGTAGCTGTTTGAATAGATTTGCAGCTGAGGAGGTATGACCTATAGTGGCAACAGTTTCTAATAATGGAACAGACTGAGCAAGGTAGGCACTGTCCGTGAATAAGTTGAAGGACTGTTCGGGGTAAGTGATAAAAACTGCAAGAATAGCCTGTAGTTCTGCCAGCTGTGCAGAAGATGTCCCTGTTTGGAGAGTAGTGACACTATCTTGGGTTACATAAGTGGCTTTTCCAGAAGAGGAGCCATCAGTAAATACCACTAGGGCATCAGAAAGGGGTTGGGAAGCCGTGATCTTGGGAAAAATGAATGAGTGACGATTGGCAAAATCAATCAACTTATTAGGCGGGTAGTGATTATCAATGGTCCCTGAGAAGGAGGCTAGGGCGATAGGCCATGCCTCAGTGGTCTGGAGTAGCCAGTCCACTTGATCTTTGGTGAAGGGCTGAATAATGATATCTGGCTCTCTACCAAAATAACACTTTCCTAGTTTTCTGCCTTGAATTATCAGGTCAGAGATAGCCTGGTAGTAGGGTAATAACACCCTTTTTGTGGAGACTGGCAAATGAAGCCACATGAGGGGGGCTTGTTGCCAGAACACTGCTGTGGGGGAGAGCTTTGTATTAAAAATGAGGAGTTGTAGAGGTTTGTTATAATCTATGAAGGAAACAGTTTGCTGTGCAATAGCCTCTTCTACTCTAATGAGTGCCTTTCTGGCACCAGAGGTAAGTTCACAAGGGGATGTTGGGTCT
>PVJX010015105.1:0-43340 GCA_004027295.1 Dolichotis patagonum
TTTTCTGTTATTCGGTTCAGAAAGCCCTGGAATTCTTTCACTCTATGCATGGCTTTATACTATTGTGTTATGTTTGATATTATTGTATTTGAAACTATGCTCAACTATAGCAGAGTAAGAGATATGGTGTTAGCTACTGTTGATGTCCAGTTGACTTAATGTAAAGTACTGTGTTGCCTATGTTGTCCTGTTCTGATCTTCTCTGTACTGCCCCCGTTTGTTTTATTATCTTTCAAATAAAAAATAAAAAAAAGAGAAAAAAAACAACAATACTTCTTCCTCTCCAGTGCTCCTTTTTATGCTGGCAACAATCCTGAGGTGGACCTTCCATACCCAGCACCTCGCTGATTCAGTTTAGTTGGGTGTTTAAAGGTGACCACTAGTTGTCCATCCACCAGAGGATGTTGAATTATGGATGGTCTTATGTCTTTGTGCTGCTGTGACACAAATACCATAGACCAAGCAGCTTAACAAAAATTAAATTATCAGTTCTGGAGCCTGGAAAGTCCAAAGTTACAGTGTCAGCTGGCTCAGTCCTTAGTAAGGTTGCTGCTTGGTAGATAGATGTGCTTTTGCTGTGTCATGCAGAAGGGAAAGGGAGTGGAAGTCTTTCAGGTTTCATCTCATAAAGGCACAAATCTTATGAAGTGGGCTCCTCCTCATGACCCCAGGTCCCAGGGTCATTACATTGGCTTTAGGATTTCAGCATACACTTTAGGGAGGGCACAGAACTCATTCACATCAGCTTAAAGAAAAGGGGCAATTTGACAGTGGCATCATGGTTTCAAGTGCCAGATTTCTGTAACCTGATCCAAAAGTGCTCTGCGAAAACATAGATTATACCATTACCATCACTCATTGGTTTTTCTTTCCTATGAGTAGATCAATGTG
Organism: Dolichotis patagonum; assembly: GCA_004027295.1. Lineage (NCBI taxonomy): Eukaryota > Metazoa > Chordata > Mammalia > Rodentia > Caviidae > Dolichotis > Dolichotis patagonum. The sequence goes on from PVJX010015105.1 coordinate 892, forward strand.
CATTGTTCATTCTTCACAGCGTCTCAATACCATGGTCACAGTAGGTTTACATGGGGTTAAAGGAGGACAGGAAGGAAAGTGATGGCCATGCAAAGATGCGAGCAAACAAACAAAGCAAAACAAACAAACCCACTAATAATGGTAAACCAGAGTGAGCTGGAGGAGTGGAAAGGAAATACATAGAACAGCAACAAAGAGGGAAGGGGAATTGATGACCAAACATATGGAAAAGGAGTTCTCAAAAGTCTTCTGACTGCCTCACTTGATTGGATTCTGTGGGTTGTAATGGAGACAATTATGAAAGATGTGGACCTGTCCTCCGAGACAGAGCAGAGGTACAGAGGCTGACAGTACAGCTGCTATGCGATGGAGTGGTAATGAGCGCTTAGTCTTTTTCCTGTAGAAGGCTTTCCTCCAGTTCTGCTTCTATAGGAGAAGCAGGATCAATTTTAACTGAAGTGACCAGTTGTAACAAAGGGCAATTTGACTGAAAGTTAAAGGGTAAAGGTGAGTATGAGTGCAGTGTGAACAGACTGGTGGGCGTGACAGGAGTTAGAAACTGTAGAGAAAAAGAAAGATCGGGTGGGAGTTAGAAAGTGATTGGAGAATCAGTCACAAAGAGGGTTTCATTCCAGCTTACTATGGATGAAGGAGGAGACTTGCTAGGCAGTAAAAGTGATCAGAGTTTCACTCAGAGAGCAGTGGGGGCGGACTTTTGTCTTTCACAAGTGTTTCTTTTCTGAAAAATTCTAGACTTAAATCAGTGTCACTCATCTTCACTTCTCAAATATTCATCATGGAATTGGTTCACTTTTTATTTTAAAAGGAAAGCCAAGATACCTTACAATTATTAAAATGTCATAGGGCCAGGGATTTAGCTAAGTGATGCAAGCACCTGCCTAGCAAGTGTGAGGTTGTGAATTTGATCCCCAGTACAAAGACAAAACAAATACAACGTCTTACTATTAATAAACATGTCTAGAGAACTGAGCTGAAAAAAAGAACACAAAAAGGACCATCACAGCAGTACTAGCTATAACAACAAAAAATTAAACACAATTTAGCAGAGGAACCATTAAGTAAATTATATATTATGCACGAGGGTGTGCAATGCATTTATTTAGCAAGCTGGGTGAGGTGTCAAATTGGAAGGAAGTGTGATAAAATATTGAAAGTTATCTTCAGCTAGAGGATTCTGAGGTAAATTTAAAATAAATTTTTGTAATTTTTAAGCTGAAAAATAGGTGATACACACGTGATCACATATCGATCTGTTAGACAGAAAAACAGAGTTCATCTGAAATCCACCCTCCACAGTGGCTTCCATTCACAGAAGCGCCTTTGGAATAGTTCACTGCAGTCCTTGTGCTGGTAATTTAAAAGGAGCACCCAGCACTTAGGTGCATGGGCGCCTTCTAGCGGCTTACCTTGCCTGCACACACCTGATCTGCCTCTGCTGTCTGTGTTCAGAGCTGTGCTAGGCATGTTAGAGACCAAGACATTTCTGCTCCTTTGGGTCAGATGCTCTGCACATTACAGGGGCTGCACCATCTGGTTGATAGAGTACAAACGTTGACATGGAGACAGAAGATTCTGCACGATCTCAATGTCTTCATTTGTAAACAGGGATTGGTTACCTTTCTAAAAAAGGTACCTGTCTAAAAAAAGCTAACTTCCTCTCCTGTTAATTCCACATATACACATCCGGTCACAGGGTTTTATGTCTGTGATGACAAACTGAGGTTTAGAGACCATAGATGACATACTGAGGTTTAGAGAGATGACACAACTCGCCTGTCACTTGCATTTCAGAAGAAGAGAGGAATTTCCTGCCGGGCTTGGTGGGTCTTTCCATGAGCAGAGCACACCACTTAGCTCCTCACCTGGCCCGCACGTGGGTATCAGGTGTGAAGCAGGTGATGGCTCAGTTCCAGAGCTGGATTTGGGGGTTAGGCTCTATGCTCCCCAGCTGTGTGATGTGATGTTATCTAATTCCTTTAATATTTGTAACCTCTGATGTTATCCATCAATAAGCAGGTAATGCTATAGGATCTCAACCATGCGAAGTGATCCGTAAGTTTCAAAGGTTAACTTGTGATCATCTCTATTTTTAGTACATAGTCCATATCAAAACCAATACAAATGCTACAGAAAAAGGCAGGAGCAAGGAGTGGAATAGGAAGAAGGGCCAACATCGGGTGTATAAATTGCATCCTTTAACTTTTTAAATTTTTAATGGATAATACCCACTTTTAACACTGCTTCTGCAAGAAAATCATTTTGATGTTGCAGTAATGACTTCTCCATATACACTCACTGGTTATTTTACTCTTGAATGTGATAAATAACCACATTTCTTCCCATTACTGCAAACCTAAAAGTGTTCTCTGAATATGTGGTATATGATGAGGGCCTTCACTTTTACATTTTAGTATGTTTAAAGGTTCAAACTAGTAGCCACTCTCTCCCTTTATTCTTTATTTCCATGTCACATTGTTTCAAATAATTATTACTGATGAAACAAACAAATGCTATAGATTCAAGGTCCTCAAAAAATGCTCTCATAGACATTGCCCCTGACCAAAAATATAGGTAAAAGTCATAGTTTACCAGGACCAATTGTCCTACAATAGACAGTTTTTACAATAGAGGGATAAGGAAGACAAGAGCTTAGAGTTCAGTAGGAAGGGAAATACAGAACTGCCCTCAGTAATAATTCCCTAGATTCAAATTCAAGATCATCCTTTTGTTGTGAGAATATAGAAGACTATAGTTTCTCCATGCCTTGGTCTCTTCAGATATAAAATGGAATCAATAATAGTGTCCGTGGCCATAAGGTTTAAATGAGGTCACATAGGAAAGTGCTTTGGACAGAGCCTGGTACTTACAAAATACCATGTGTGAGCTATTTTCTCCTTGGTGCCACCAGCGTTCCATTGATGGTATGTGTTACCCTGTATTCTGATTTCCTCTATTGTTGCTTTTTCTCCTGTTTCTTCCACAAAACCATGATCAGCTAGGACAGATCATTAAAAAATGATGCTCCCCGCCTTGGAAATCTGTCCAACAGCCTATTCTTTTATAATCCATGAGCTCAGCATGGTGCTTATTTTTTACCCTTTTAGAGGATGTAAAATATGAAGAAAACTAGACTATATAACAGAGCCCATATGTCGTCCATAAAGCCTAAAATAGTTAACAGCTGTCTTCTAACAGAAAAATTTGCCAACTTTGGTTCTGTAGGACAGACACCATATTTCAGTAATTTTATGGTCAATACATATTTGATAAAGGAGAGAAAGAGAAACCATTGAAAACAAAGAATACACTAGGAATATACCATGAAAACGCTGAAGAAAGACCAATGAGTTCCTCAATGAGGAAAGAATTTGGGAACATATTTCATAGATAGTACTGATATAAGGGGTGACAATTTTATGAATCTAGCAAGTCAGATATGCCTGGGTTCTATAGGGTCAAATACTGGGTAATACAAATATTCTTTGAGATGTCATAGCCCTGTGGAGTAGGAAATAATTTTGCTTTTTTGTAGGACCTGAGGTTCGAGAGTTTGAGTTTCTCGAGGACCCAAATGACAATACGTAGATTTGAAATGATATGCAGCCAGCTAAGCTTGCTGAGTGCCTGCCTGTCAGAGAGGGGTCTCAGTACTCCTCCTGGCTCAGCGCCCTCCCTCCAATGAGAATGACCATGAAACAGACTGGGTTCAGGCTTAAAGGGGCAACAGTACAGTCACAGACCCTCCTTTCCACGTTGTTCCTCTCAGCACACACTCCCTACTGCCTGCCTTGAAGAATTCCCAAGACCCTGGGTCCTCCAGGGCTTGTGTAATGATTTTTCCTGGGTATGCTGCATTCATCATGCCAGGCGTAACTCCAGGGTCTCTGCCTGAGTTCCTCTTACTACCTAGCATCTTTTTGCTTATTTTGGGATCGTTGCCTCCAGTCTATTTTCTGTCTGCCATCATCTGCCTGATTGCACATGTCTGCTAACACAGAGCTCCTAATGGCCTTTCTGAAGGATTGCCTTTTCTTTTCCTACTACCTTCTCTGGCTCTTAGAGCATGACTGTTCTCCCATTCCTTTTTATACTGACTGCCTGATGGCATCTAACCTTCATTCAAGGCAGTGAAATTTAGTTTTAAAGGCAGGACACAATGGCAACGGATGATCTTTCCCAATGTGGAAGTCATTACTAATATTTACATTGCACTGTGGTTTCTAAGTGTATGTGTCTATGTGTGTGATGGCTTAGATCCTTATGCATTCAAAGGTGGGACTTTTGGAAGATGATTAGATCTTGGAAGAACTATAGTCATCCATGGATTCATCCAGCAGCAACCCAGTGCAGGGCTGGAAGATGGAGACTGGCCAGAAGGAGGAGGTCCCTGAGGTGTAACCTGGAAAGGTCTGCCCTTCTCCTCGTGCCTCCTTTGTCCCTCTGCTTCCTGGTTCCCAGACAGTGAGCAACTTTTCTCTTTAGCAGGTCCCTTACACCATACTCTTCCTTCCTCTGAGCTGGCTGACTATGCAAGGACTGAGATCTCTGAACTTTTGAGCCAAAATAAACCTCTCTTAAATTGTAGGTTTCAGGTATTGTGTCTCAGTTATGAAGCAAGTGAGAGAAAGAGCGAGAGCAAGAGAGAGAACACGCTCTGTGGCAGAGGAACCTCAGATCTCTTGGTTCATTACTGTTTCAGTTATGCTTTTCATGGCCCCTCTGGGATAAACAAAACACCTAAATTTTCCATTTATTAGGTGTTCACATCTAAACAGCTTCATCAGTATCCTCAAAATGTGCAACCATATGAAAAAATGCAATCAAACATCAAAAATGATGCGTGTTTTGAGAAACGCATCATTAGGTAAGGTGATTTTCTCAGTGTGTTAATATCACAGAGTTCACTTACACAACCCAGGCAGTGTGGGCTAGGAAGCACCTAGAATATATCATCTGTACTGTCATACATGTGGCTTACCATTGACCAAAACATCCTCATGGTGTGTACAGTTTTACATATAAATACAAATAACAATATATTAGTTTGATTTGAGATAATTATACTCATTCGCTAATAAGATAGAAGTACTTACTGAACACTGCATTTATTTAACACTTATTTAACACTTGAAAGCAGATTAGTTTCCATATTGATGCTTCCAACTATAGCAACTGTTGAAAACACATTTTTTTTGCAAATGGCAAATATATAAAAAATGTTCAACATCACTAGTCATTCAAGTGATGTAAATTACAAACAACACTGAAATGTGATTTCATGCCAGAAAGAATGGCTATCATCAAGAAATCAGCCAATAATAAAAACTGGAGGGGCTATGGGGAAAATGGAACCCTTCTCCATTGTTGGTGAGAGTGCAAACTGGTACAACCACTATGGCAATCAGCATGGAGATTCCTCAAAAAACTAGGATCTTAGGTCCCATTTGACCCAACTATTCCCTTTCTGGTTATCTTACCAGGAGAATTAAAAATATCATACCATATCAATATATGTGCACCTGAATTTATATCAGCATAATTTGTAATAAGTAAATGCTGAAACAACTCAAATGCCCATCAACCAAGGAATGGTTAAAAAGAAGATGTGGTATTTTTATATAATGGAGTACTACACAGTCATTAAGAATGATAAATTTATGACTTTCATAGGTATATATATGTAACTTGAGACCATACTCAGTGAAATAAATCAGACTTGTGTGTATAAACCTCATATTTTCTCCCCAGTGTGAGAAATTAAAATAGTAAATAAGGTATAAAATGTACAATAGATGCTGTGAAACAGGGAAATTGTTAAAATGGAAGACAGAATTAGGACAAGAGAAAGTAGAAAGGCAGAAGGCAAAAAGGAAGAAAAGATGCATGTTAGTTATTCCATTCTTGTCTCTTCGTTCATAGAAAAGGAAAGTTTGTGCTAAGATTGATTAGAGAATTTTTATGCCCAGTTACTTAGATCTTGTACTCTGAGTCACTACTTTAAAGATAATAATATGCAGTGTATTAACTATTAAAATTTTCCCATCATCTTGAAATTTTGCTTTAGCTTTTTTGCATAAAATTTTTTAAAAATGTATTTTTGAGGGCACAATATTATCAAAAGAAATATATCATGGGCTATCAAAAACGTGAGCCACTTTGCAGTAGCAGTTCATGCTGCATCCAAGATACTGAAGATCACTGTATTCTTCTCAAAGATGTAGTACATTCTGAAGCACTGAATGCCGGGCCAGGTAAATTCTATGTATAGTTGGGAGCCAGCGCAGTACGGTGGGTTTGTTGTTGTTTTGGTTTGGTTTGTTTGGTTTTGGTTTTGTTTGTTCCTGAAATCAAAGTCAGGACCTTGTGCTTGCCAAGCAGGCACTGTGCTGCCAAGTTATAAACCTGCTGTATAGAGTTTTGAAATTTGCTGTTTGGACTGCCATTGCTCATAATGTTAAAGTTTCCTCTGAAAACTGTTTCATGCTCTGATTTTAAAAGTGAAGCCTGTTTTGCAAACTCTGAGTGCCCTGAAACTGTAAAGAGGCCCTGCTGACTCTTAGCTGCCTACCCTGCTTGTATTTGTGTGTACTTCCCCTGTGCTTGTGATCCATGGGTTATGAAGGTTTGAGCCCTGCCTTTGCTCATTCAGTTTTGAGTCACGCTCTTGCAACTAACCAAGGTGTAACAGGGAACAGATCTGCCTTCAGTCTAAAGCAGCTGAACAGTAAAGGGAAAGTATGGAGAGAATAGAAATCAGGCAGGGAAAATGATGGTGATCCCCGGGAGCTTGGCTTTCCTACGAATTGAGCAATGGGAGTTCCCCATGTTCCTGGTCTTCGCAGAATCCCCAGGCCATGGGTAGGTAAGCAGAAATGAAGTGGGACTAAACCCAGGAAGGCAAAGGTGGGTAGAAATTGTAGAACATATATAAAAAACTCGAAAACATCACATGCCCCCAGATAAAAGGTCCAATAAAAATGAGCAACTGAATTGAATACACATTTCTCAGAAGTAAAAATGGCCAAAAAATGCATGAAGAAATATTTAACTTTGCTGGTCTTTAGAGAAATGCAGATTAAAACAACCAACAGATTCCATCTCACTCCAGAAAGAATGAAGTAATGGCAAACATGGGTAAGGATGTGGGGAAAAAGAATTATTCTACGTTATTAGTGGAAATGTAAAGTAGTATAACAACCATGAAGCTCAGTGTGGAGATTTCCTCAAAAACCAAAACCAAAACCAAAAGCAAACAAACAAAAAACCCAAACAAACTAGAACTAGGAATTCCATTTGAATCAGCTATTCCATATATATATATATATATATATATATATATATATATATATATATACACTTTCCCTGTGGATTTAGAGTTGTCATATTGCAGGGATGCTTGCATACCCCAAGAAAACTTGTAAAAGGACTGTAGCCCATCAACAGATGAATAGATAAAGAAAACATGCTATTTATAGACAAAGGAGCACTACTTTGCCATATAGATAAGCTTGAAGCATTGATGGGTAAACAGATGCACCTCTAAGACAACAATATTATGTGAAATGTCAGACATACATGTTTAAATACTGCATGGCTCTCTTATATAAGAAAATCAATAAATATATATTATAACATTATATTATGTTAAATATAGTATATATAAAAGCAAGATAGAAGATTGATAAGTAGGAAGTTGAGAGACATTTTCAAATAAACAGAGGGATGGGGAGGGAGGGGAGGTAAAGCAAATGGGAAAAAGCTTTGAAGATCAAGAACTGGAAGGAACAGCTAGGGATGGAGAGGAGGTCAGGAGTGGTACATATGCCCATTCCTCATGATAAATGTGATCTTTATGTACTGCAAACATGAACTAATAAGGGAAAAAAGAAATTATAGAACAGGAAAGCGCTGCCCACTTCCTTCCTGCAAACCAAGAAGCTCCATCCACCAAGGATGGAGAAGACTATGTATATGACAGTGTAATCAAGAGCAGGAAGAGTGTACGCAATAGGGTAATTGCGGAGAGAGCTGGTTGCTAACATTAGATAAGGAGACTAATGTCTGCTCTAAACTGTCAGGCAAGAAAATTTCACAGTTCATGTGTAATTTGAGACTCAGGAAAGTCTTCCTTGGAGGGTACTGTGTACCAAACTATGACATACCTGCTTAATATAGGATAAAAACAATCCCAGAAATATAAGATCCCATGTAAAATATTGTCATTATAGCACAAAGTTCAAGACTATGTACTGAATTAAAGTAGGGGTCCTGCTTTAAAAACTAAAATCCCAACCTGATAATCTCTGCCTTATAATGCAGGCATTTAAAGCATTTATATTTAGTGTTATACTTGATGTGGCTCAGTTAAGTCTATCATGTTCCTATTTCTCTCTTGGTGTCATTTTTTCCTTTGTTCCATTTTACTCTTTTGTCATATTTTAAAATTAATTACTTTATGATTACCTTTTACATCTCTTTTTGGTGTATTAGCTGTAATACAGTGGTACAGTTCATGAATACTTTCACTTGCAAACAATTTGGTTTACAAAGAGAAGCATTTGGAAAAATGTTGTTTCTGTTTGCATACTCTATGCCCAATAACAAACATGGCTGTGGCCATCTTTCCACTCAAACACAAATATGACCATGTTTTCTAAAGTTGAGAATGAATTAAGTATGTGAGTTGCAGTACCACTTGTAATTTGATGTGCATTCTCATGGAAGACTCACTTTATGTGAGAACATTTATGCTTACCTGCACTGTGTTTGGAAAATGTGGCAAATTCCCTTTAATATATCTATGTTCTATTGAGAAACAAGGATACACTTGTAGCACCTTACAATAACATTCTTTTCCTCAGATGATGATGTTTAATATACATGTACAAATCTGAGATTGGAAGAATACTGATGACCACATTCTCCAAAATTTCATCTCAAAAATGAGATTATTTAGCATAAACTAGGGATTATCTAAAGTCTCTTCTCTAGGATAATTGCAGATGATGATGAGGATGATGGCAATTTTATTTATTGATGTCCTGATATGTTCCCAAAAATGTATTCACTCGTCAAGAAAGATTAATTCTTAATACCATAATCCTCTAAGGCAAGTACTGAAAACCTCATTTCATATATGCAGAATCTGGAGTTGAATAGAAACAATTTAACCAAGGTTATAGTTCTAGGGCCTTGGGGTTCAATAGGGCCTCATGTATGGTAATAGGGTGATTCTAGCTGCTACCAGACTCAGGTATATTAAAGGTATAAGTAATAGTGAGAATGATGTACAATATTGAAAAGATCAGTGAGTTTGGATCTAGAAAGAATTGAGATTAACAATAGAGTTACCTTGTTTATTTTTTATGATCTTGAGAAAAGTATTTAACCTCTTTTACCTTCAATTGCATCATCTAATAAAGGGTGATAGTAAAATTTCCTAAATTTAGCAGGCCGCTTAAATATCCAAAGATGACACGATGAATGTAAAGTGCTTAGCACTGTATCTGTTATGGTTGATACATTTTGTCAACTTGAGAAGTTTAAAAGTTTAACTGACAGACTCAGCAGGGAGACAGGATCTTTAATTTGTAAATATCCTCATCCTGTGCAAGAGGAGGTCAAGGAGAAGTTGTGAGTGCTACATTGGCCCTGGGATGGGGTGGCCTGCGTACAATCTAAGGGAGGAAGAGAGGCTTGCCCTTCCCCCTTTTGCTCTGGCTGAGCCTTGAAGTGTTGCCCTACTGCCACACCACCCTGGCTTGCAGCCAGCTGATTATGGACTGAAATCTCCACCAACAGTGAGTTAAACAAACCTTTGCTTCCTTAATTTGGGTGTTGAGTATTTTGTCCCAGCAATGAAAGAAAAGTAACCAAGACAGTATCCATACATATAAATCCCTAAAAGTTAATAACATAACCACTTATGATAAGTGTGCTTTATTATCATTGTCATCATGTGATACTTGGGCAAGTTTTTGCCTAAATATTCCTACTCAGTGAGGCCTTCCAAGGTAACCATATTCAACGTGGAAGTCCATGGTATCCTCGAGAATTTGCTGTTCCCTTTCCTATTTGACTTTTGCTCCATAATATTTGTCAATACTTACCAAGCCACTTATGGTTTTATTATTTATGTCCCTGTTCTTCGCTCATCAGAACCTATTCTGCTCTGCTTTGCTTCTTTCTCAGTCTCTAGCATTATAGTTTGGTCATCAAATTTATTGTACTAACTACTAATGCTATTTTTATTTTTCTTAACCAAAGAATTTGTCTCCTCTCCACACAGGTCACTGTTATGGGTTGAATTTTGCACCCTCAAATTCATTTGCTTGGATCCAAAGTTTCTGTACCTCAGAATGTGACTTTATTTGTAGACAGATTCTTTAAAGGAGTAACTAAGTTAAAATGAGGCATCTTCTTTTCTTTGATCTGCTATAACATAAATAGCATAAGTTGGATAACTCAAGTAAGAGAAATCTATTTCTCACAAAGCAGAAAGCTAGGTGGAAATCTGAGGTGAACGTTACAGATACTCTGAGTGTGCTGAGGGCCTATGTCCTGGTTTGTATGTGGTCATCTTCCCATTACACCCTTACCCGGAATAAATCAGAAAGAAACAGAAGAAACTCTCATATTTCTAAATATGCAGGCACTAATTCCAATCATGAGGAATTCATCATCTTTCCTAAGATGTGACCCAAAACCCCATCTGCTAAAATCACATTAAAAGTTAATATTTTAACATATAAGATCTAGGAAGACATAAACAGTCTAACATGCAGTCTACCCATGCATTATGATGGGGCCTAGTCCAATATGCCTGGTGTCCTTAAAAAAATAGGGATATTTGGGGGACACACACATGCACACACACATGAAGAAGATACCCATCTACAAGTAAAGGAAAGAGGAACCAACCCTACCAACAACTTGATCTTGGATTTCCAGTTCACAGAACTATGAAACAATTCTATTTCTATTTTATGAAAGCCTCAGAAAACTGAAAAAGATTCTTTTCTTCTGGTATAGTTCAGAAATATGAATCTTGTGCCCCATGTGCTCCTAAGCTGTGTGTTTTAAATCCTTCTCTAAACTGTATGCTTGCTAGCGAATCACACTCAATTCTGCAGCATCTAGTTGTACGGTGGTCCAGCAGCCGTGTATCCCAGGAGTCCCCAACAGTCCTGTTCACGGTATCTGGTCCTTGCTTCATGGTTAATAGAATGCCCTTTCATTTTCTAAAGTGCGCCATTTGTGCAATAAATTAATGACCAGCCTCTGCTCTTGGACTCGCAAGCAAGCTCCACATTTAAGATCTTCCATATCCATAGCTTCCAGCAAGTGATGCTGTGCAGAGCAGGAGTCATCACTTTACTTTATCTCTACTTGTTTCCTTGTCTGTCTGTTCATTCCAATATCTCAAGGTTGGTTGTAGGTAAATAGTTGACTATTGCTGGATGCTTAGAGTAACAGAAAGCATTTGTAATGCAGAAACAGGAATAAATATATGTCAGGCAGCTTGCCCTTGGCTCTTCCTTATTTGCCCCCCAGAAAACATTCATCGTGAGCTTCCTTTTCCGCAGACTCAGCTGTGTGGACTTTATTCTCTTGAGCTGCTCCTCTTTTTGTGTTTCACCTGTTGCCCTTTAACCTTCATTTGTGGGGTAGTTTTATGCAGCTCTGTTTGACTTCCTTTCTGTTTGTTACATCTTTCTTATTCTTGGCCTCTTTATTCCTTTGCTCAGAGGAACTATGGTATCAGTAACCTTAGCTCTTCTTTTTGTCTTCTATTGTTTGCTTTATCCCACTATTGTATCATTAATGAGTCAGCAAGTTCCCCTGCTGGACGCACTCAGTTCAAACCCCTCAAGTCTCACCTGATAATTTTCGGTGGAGTGTAGACCGGTTTTACTCAGTGAAATTGGCCTGTCCTTGAAACTCCTAGAAAAGCAATTCACATTCCATTCCAAACCTACTGAACAAGACTCTTCAGAGATTGAGTTCAGTCCTCTATGCATTACAATCCAGTACAGGCGGTTACAGTGGAAGGGAAAATTTGCCAAGTTTTACCACAGGCTGGAAACAATCTTTTTTGGAATCTTTTTTTTTTATTGTGCCTTGCTATGACCACTATAGAAGTGTAAGGATTACACACAGCATTCTTCATTAATACCCAGAGGTAGGTCTAGATTTTAAGGGTACAAAGAACTGTGAAACATGAGAGGTACTTCAAGAGTACATGTAAAAAAATTATTAATACAAACTAAGAATAAAAATAAGTATTTAAAATGACAGAAAGCCACACATGTCACATTTAAACAACAGGAAAAATGCTGCCAATTATACAAAGTTGAGGAATATAATGACCAAGATCTTAGCTATGTTCATCCCATCTATAGCTTGAAACTAACCTCAAAATGGGGAATGGAATTTGGGGGAGATGATAAATCAGGGATAAGGAGCCTTCTCAAATTGTCTTTGTAAAAGAAAGTTCTGTCTGACAGAGCTCCCTACTCTCTTCAGCGGCCCGGGAATTCTGATGAATTTTATGTCATATTATGCTCATAAAAAGATCTTTAAAAGACATAGTAAATTCTTAATTAAATGCATCGCTGAACATATCTCTGACTTTATCAAATTTTTTTCTGATTATGCATCAATAAAAATGTTACCTTCTGATTACAAATTTACATTTCTGGTGATGGAAAGAATTTTCTACAGGCAAAATTCTGGCAACATAAATTTCATTCACTTGTCTTACACTATCCGTGCACTCCTGGTTGAATATCATAAGAGACCTCATCATAATTTACACCATTAACATAGCAATTCATCTCATCTGCTTAATAACTGGCGCTAGGGCAAGAAGAGGACGCTCCAAAGCCATTCCTGTGCAGAGGAATTGGTGAACAGTGGCACGTGAGTCCAACTAACGTAAAAATAAATAAACCCCCAATAATTCTGCTCTATATGCAACCCCCAAATGTCCAAAGCTACTTTTACTTACCAAACAGGCAGAAAAGTAAGACAAAATGAAAGTTACACACTTGTCTAAATCCAGTGCAATTAAAACATTTATTATGAAACAATGTGTAGAATATACAAGATTTAATCAAAATACAGAGTTCACATTTAACTTTTAAAATTACAGCAGAAGACATATTGTCATTAATCCTCCAGAAAACACCCTGCCTTGCTCCAAACAGACTTATTCTCTATTCTTAACACTTTCTGAAGCAGTTGTGGAAGTCCTCTCTTGTGTCTTTTAAAGGTGTGATAAAAAATGCAGCAGTGCTCTGAGTCCCGTTCAAGAGAAAAGCAGGATTGTAAAAACATGACTGTATGTCCCCATCTGCCTCATTCCCTTGATGTGGTACCTTTTCACCCCAGTTCTTCCCCAAAGTAAAAATGATGATAAATAACAAACATTTTGAATATTTTAAAACATTGATGTATTAGTATATATTTTTAGTAACTAATGATCATGTTTATCCTGGGATGTTGATGTTCATGCATAACACATTGTGGTACTTCTTTCTCTCTACTCCCTCCACCTCTTGATCTGTTTCCCATTTGCAAAAGACCCATCTCAATAGTTTTATTCCCTGTCTTTCACTTTGTTCTTTAAATAATTTGTACTTTGTGTTTCTCATATAAGGAAGACCATATAATAGTTGAATTGATTCAGGAAATTGTACAACTAAATGCTGACAACATAGTACAACTAAAAATACAGACAAAAAAGGACTTCTGGAACTGCTTTAGAGCATGGCCAGAAAGATGCGATAAGTGTGTTTGGATCTAGAGGAGATTTTTTTTATCTAAACAAAAAAAGCACAACAGTAAAAACAGTAGGAATACAGAATTTCAAACAAAAAAATTAGAAATCACTAGTTGATAAATTACATATTGTTATCTCAGAAGTAGTTGTTCAAGTTACAAAATCAAAGCATAAAAGTAGACAATCAAACAATGTACAAATTATTCTGTTTGATGAATTAACAAAAACTTAGTAGTATAGTTATCTATAGTTATCTATCTTGCACACTTAAACATACATACAATTATATCCTTTAGAGCACTGTCTTTCCCTTTCATTATCACAATATATGTTATACATTTTGATCTTATTACTTTTTGTTTTTTATTATTATTTTTTATACTAGCAAGACAATACGATATTTACAAACATGAGTCTGATTTACTTCACTTATGAGGATAGTCTCAAGTTGCCTCCATTTACCTATAAAACCCAGAGGAGATATTTTGAAGGGGATTAATGGTGATGTGTCTTGTACTGCAAAAACCTTTTAAAAATTTAAACATACCCTATATTTTTGGGTCATATCTCATACTCCTCTGAGCTACTGTACAAAGTGCTTTTCAGATTCTTAAAAATACAAGCTTACTTTTTCTTAAAAAAGAAACCCATGCAAGTAAGAGTTCTTAGCCATCACCTTTGTCACCTATGTGGTATATGTGCTAGTTTCTACCTGAAACTTATCTTGCTGGGGCCACTTTGTCATAGGAGCAATGTATTCAGGCATTTCTCATCTCATAACTGAGTTAGGGTCCTGTGGCTAGGCTGTTAAATGGATCCATCGCTACATTAGGAATTACATATGTTCTATATATTACAATATTCAGGACCAAGAAACAATCGAAGAAACTTTACTTTGATTTTGCTCTTATTTGCCTAATTCTTACGTATGGTACTCTAACGAATAACAAGAGGTTAAACTACGGTACTGTGCTGTACAGTGCAATCAGCAGAAACTACAGCAATGTGCTGTAGAAGAAGCCACCAGGTAGCCTTACTGCAGTTCTCCTTCCTGTGCTGTAAATGCAAACACATGTGGTATATCCGAGAGATAGGTCCTAAGCCCAAACAGTCCTTATACAGGTAGGTTGTTAAACAAGGAATATATGTGTAGTAAACCCATTTAGTGCTGTGACTTTTGAAAAACCTTGCTTTATCAGTTTGCAATGAATCATGTGATGCAGCCTCCTTATAAGGAAATGGAAGCTCATTTAGCTCACCATGTGCACGTTAAATGTCTAAATGGCATGAGAACTCGCAAGTGCCTCCATTGATTGCATCATCTCGTGCCATTGGAAATGGCAGGAGCATATTAGAAAGTGAGTGATCACATCCCCAGTGAGAGACTCAGGGTTCAAGCTCAGGTTTTTGCAACAATTTGTTCTTGCAAAAACACAAGAGTCATCTGAAAGCTGTCTTTACCAGAAGTAGAATCTCCGATTATCTAAGCATTCTTGGACTGGCTCTTACCTCTTAAAAACTCCACATAGCCTGTAAATACTGTTTCCCAGAAAGCAAACTTCCAATCCAGGAATCTTTGGGTAAACAAAAACATGCAAATCATAACTCACAATAATTTAAGGGGGAAAAATTTATGCTGCACTTCACAGACATAAAAAATCATATTGACACCTTACGCACCATCTCGTATGAGAGTGTTATCCAATATCATTCCAACATGTTCACTTAAAGAACTTTCACATAACTCACAAGAAAAATAAAATGAACGCGATCTCTTCATTTGCAAGGCTGTCTAGTCATTTCTTAGTTTGAGTTACCTTCTACTGTTGGTCACTTATAGTGTAGCAAGGAGGGAGTGAGCCTATTAGTTCAGTCTTTCTGATAATCTAGACATGTTTGCTCTCAGGCAAACATTTTTGTGACAGCTTGTTTTTTTTAATTTTATCTTCTGCACCTGCATATGATCACAACTAAAAATTAATACTTAACTCTCACATCCAAGATCCATAGATCCAGTAATTCTTGAATTACATGCATCACAGGTTTCAACTAGGAGAAAACAGGACTTTCTAAGACAAATGAAGGTCAATTTATAACTGTAGGGCCTTATTTAATATGTAGCTTTGACATTGTATCAAAGTCCAGTGGAAGGAATAATTATGTAGAGGGGAAGTTACTTCACTTGCTGACGTTTAAAACAGAAGAGCAGCAAAACTCATTTGATGTTGATGGAAATGACGGAGAACTAAGGAAGGCATGTTGGGAAGGGTCCTGCACTGAAAGTGACAACTGGTGGCTTCTTTCCTACGCACGTAACATTGAGAAATACACAGTCTTCTGCAAGCTTCAAGGTTCTCAAAATTGAAAATAAGTTCTACCTGGGTAAATTTCAAGGAGATAAGGAATGTGAACGTTAAAATTGAAAACAAGAGCACTAGGATCACATGGGGATAGAAATGTATGTAGCAATAGATGAGGAAACTATGTTAAAGTCCCAAATGTCCCAACAAATTGAAATTTTGTCACACAAATGCATTTTATCTAAAAAAAAAAGTGGAACATCTAGAGTAGCCTCGTATTCTAATGCTGATAAGCTCCCAAAGGAATTGTGCCTCAATCTTAACCTGCTACTGTGCTTTTGGTAGTGGCTCATACATTATAATATCTACTGGGGGTTCAGCGTCGCTATCTGCAAAATAAAAGTTTTAGACTTGCTGAACCACAAATAATGCCTTAGGAATCAGCCAGAGAATAACAATAAGACCACTAAAGTCTGCTTTTCTGCACTTTTCACTTAGACATCAGCGTATTGTTGTATACTGATGTCTCAAATTTAATGTGTCTGTAACTGCATGAAGAAAGGAAAATAGATGGCGTGTAATTGGTACTTTTCCTGGATTCTGCCCCATGTTTCTCTTCTTTTGGCTGACTTTAATATGCATGTTTTCCTGTAATAAACTGTAATTGTGAATAGAAAAGCTTTCAGCAAATTCTGTGAGTTATTGTGGTGCAATGACAGAAGCAGAGGGTGGTTTGGGGAGCCATAGGTACTTACAATCAGTGTCAGAAATGAGACACTTATGAGGATTCTGCTGCCTCTAAGTTTGCAGTTGGCTAAAATTCTTGCCCAGCCTCACAGTTCTCCCTTAAGGAGACTCACTTAATTTAGAACACAGCTTGGAGAACTTCACACCTAAAGACACTGTCAAAAACAATGGAGAGTTTGGTAAGAACAATTAGGAGGAGTGATCCTCTGTGATCCAAGCAAAGCAGCCAATCAGCCAAAATTTTAGTAAGAAAAGCAAGAAAGGAAATAGCTAGGAAAGGTTTTCCTTGGTTTAGAATCAACATGGCAATTTAGAAAATGTGGGTACATAAATTGAGCTGCAGTATTCCAGAATGATCATTGCATAACACGGGTGCAAAATCAAATTCATCTACAAGCCATAATAATACAAGCTTATAATAATCTCTGACCAAATGTTGAATCAGTAATAAGATACTTTTCCCCAAGGATGACTCATAGGGACCCATACAAAAATTTTAAATCTCCCTTATTACCGGGAACCTGGGAGATGGTAAACATATAGCCTTCACTCTGTCAGAAATGATTAATGAAGAAAATGCCAAGGTACTGCTCTTTAGGTTACAGTTGGAAAATAAGGTAAACCATGAAATATAACAGCAGTTTTCAAGCCACATACATCTAATGTAAATGGTAAAAAATCTAACTTTACAAGTGGGCTAAACACAAACCATAACCATTAGGTGGCTGGTGTTCACCTATCAGTTAGCCCTCAGGATCTGGGATGAAATATAAAATCAAGGGAAAATAATTGAGAAGAGTTCTCTGCTGCTACAATGGAGGAAACTTAGCAGAATTAGTTCACGCAATGTAATTAAAATCAGTTCACTAAGATTGTTGGAAATAAACTCCCAGACTCAAATTGTCAGTGCCAGAAAGAATGCACTCAAGACAGCAAGTAAGTGGACTCGACAAGGCAAAGTTAGTTTATTCTGCAGGAAGGTACAACTACACTCAGATATGAGCCAGCAGGCATGGCCAACAGCAGGATTTTTAAGCCCTAATTCTTTGGAAGTGGTTGTGCTTTAAACTCACTGACTGAATTTAAAGGCTTACAATTTATGAGCAGCCAGCCCTGCCCCAGTGTGCACTCCAGCAGCCATCTGAAAACACTGCCGGCTGGTAACCAGCTTGGTGGGAGGCAGCAGGTGGCCCTGACCCTGCATACACTTCAGCAGCACTCCGGATGGTTATGCCCCAGGTAGCCTGTGTGGGCTGGGAAAAACTACAGCCAGCCCTGCCACCATTGGATACCTGTAGCCAGCACTGCCCAGAAGAACCCAGGAGAACCAACCAGCCACCCTCTGGAGAAATTGTAGCCAGTGTGGGAAGTACCTGGGACCCCACTACCCGTTTGTCTGGAAGAACCCAAGAGAGTATCCAGAAGAGGAAACAAAAGACAGTCCTGGTCTCCAACCCAAGCAGAGCAAGTCCAAACGATGAAAACACGGAAGAGATCAGCAGTGGCACACCAGAAGTTTCTGAAGTGATGGCAACTGAAGAGACAACTTCATGAGACTATAAAAGAAATTAGAACAGAAATACTACCTCAGGTAAAGAAGAAATGAAAAGCATAACATGGACAACTATTTGGAAGAAAGCAAGAGACAATATGATAGTCAATGAAGATCTCTGGTTGTTTTGCTTTGAAATCTGTGTCTCTTACATTGTTTTCTTATGATCTGTTTTGTTCTGTTTAATTTTACCCTCTTTAAAATAAAATTTAAAAAAAAGAATAAACCACTCTTCCCTTAAGCTGCAGCAAGTATCAGGTGTTCTGTCCTATTGATGAAAAAGTTGACCAATATATTTACCATAAAAGAACATAATGTTAACTATGTAGGCAATTACACAGGCCAATAGAGCTCCAATATACATGTTAAAAACATTGATAGATTAAAGAAAATTGATAATTCAACAGATATGGAAATAGTCTACTCTAAATAATATTTCTAAGCAATACAGAACAAAGGAAATTAAAAATCTGAATGGCACAGTCATTCAAATGTATCTAGTAAGCATCTACAGAGCCTTCTATTCAGTGAAGTACATTATACAATCATCTTAAACACAAAAGAGTTCTTCAGAATAGACCATATACTAGCTCCTAAAATATCACACAGTTTAAAAGCACTAAAATCATATAAAGACAGAAATCATGCAAAGTATTTTCTTTGACTATAAGGCAATACATTTAGAAATGAATGACAAAGAAATTTTGAAAATTCATGACTTTAAAAAATTGCTATGACTCTAAATTATCAATATTTAAATAAGAAACTTCAAGGAAAATTTAGAAGTACATTTTGGTGGGTGAAGAAAATACCAGACATTATGGGATACAGCTAAGGCAGTGCTCAGAAAGCAATTTGTGACAATAACTGTCTATAGCAAAAACTAGATAGATTTCTAATCAATAATTGAACATTTTGTTTCAGAAAACCAAACTAGGATGAACAAAGCCTAGGATTAATGTTTTTTGATTTCACAATGTACAACAAAGCAAGTCTAATCAATATTAAATGGTTCCAATATAAAAAAGAATATAGACTATTAAAATAGAATTGAGAATCTACAATTAGAATCCAAGCAATGATTGTTTACCAGTTTTCAATAACAGAGTCAAGACAATCCAATAAAGAGCATAGCCTTTAAATCAATGGTGTGAGAATAACTGGGTAACCACTTATAAATAAAAAGATTAGGATAGATACTTCCGTATACCACGCACAAAAATTAATTAAAAAATAATCATGGATATAACCATTTCGGATGCAAATTTCTTAAAAGAAACATGGGAAGAAATCTTTGTAAACTTTGCTTAGTCATTAGATATTAAAACCAGAAGTAAAAATCTCAAAAAGAGATAAGTTGGATTACATTAAGTTTAAACCTTTCGATCTAAAAACAATAATATTGTAAAGCGAAATACAAATCATAAAATAGGATAAAATATTTGCATGTCATATATCTGATGAAGGTCTTACACAGAAAACATAAAATAATAAGGCAATATAAAATAAAGAAACATAAAATAATAAGTCAATATAAAATAAAAAGGCAAATGGATTAGGTGATGGCCAACTTATTTTAATTGCAGTTTTCCCAAATTATAATGCAAATGGATAAAAAAGACATGAGAAGATGATTTAGACCACAAATCACAAAGAAAATACAAATAACAAGATTCTATTTTAAACACATTAAGATGTTAAAAGACAGACAAAGGTTAATTTTATGCACTGCTGATGGGAGCATAAAACTTTTATTTCAATTTGAAAAAATGTTACCTTCCCTACTTTCCCAAGACATGTAAATTGTATGTTGCAGTAGTCAGTTTTCCATTACTGTGACTTAATATCTGAAATAATCAACTTATAAGAAAAAAAAAGATTAGTTTGCCTCATGGTTTCAAAGGTTTCAGTACATGGTTCATTGGCTCCATTCTTCTGAACCTCAGAGGAGGCAATATATTATGACAGGAAGTACATGATGGAAAGGTTGCTTAATTCTTGGCAGCTGGGAAGCAAAGCAATAGAGAGGGAAAGGGAAAGAGACTGTTGTCCCCTATGACCTTCAAAGGCATGCCCCAGTTACCTGACTTTGTTTCCCTAGGACCCAGTTCGTGAAGGAGTTATTGTGTACTGATAAGGCCACAGACTAGAATCCAAACATTTAGCATCTGTACTTTTTCAGGACATTAAGATCCAAATCATAACCTTATGCTCATTGTATCTAAAGACTTATGTCCTTCTCAAAGGACAGAATGCCTTCACTCGGTCAACAAGAGGCTGAAACATCTTAGCAACATCAGCATTGCTCATGTCTAAAGTTTTCTCTGAGATTCAAGGCAAACTTAGCTGTGACCAACTGTAAAAACTGAAAGGACCATATCTAGAAGATATAATAACAAAGTACACCAATTTCCACCAAATAGGACAATAACAAGCAGGAATCAGACCAAAGCAAGACCAAAACTCAACAGGATAAATATTAAATTGTACAGATCCACGCTCAAACTCTTAGGGCAACATGCAGCATGATGTGTGCCGCAAAGGGATTGGGCAGTCCCTCCTCCACAGCCTCATTGACTGCAGCTATCATGGCTACTCCCTTGGGTCAGCTCAGCTCACCAGCTGCAGTTCCCTTCAGCAGGCATTCTTCATTTCTGTCAACCCTAATTACCTGGAGTCTTCACTGCAGATTTGGTTCACTCTCACCGCTACATATATCACCTTGTCGAGGTCTGCAATATTGTCAAACACTCCTTGGCCATCAAGACTGTCCTCTGAAAACTTCATGGAAACCTCTCTGACCCCTTAAATGTTATTCTGCTTGTCTCCAAAACCATTATCACACATTATGTCAAGATCTGCTACCAGAATAAGTTTTATGGGGGTCCCCTTGAACCATGGCTGCAGCAGCTTCTAAGAGCCTTCATGCAGAGACAGGAGGACTTAGACAGTCTGTGCAGGCAGGGTGCCCTGGTTCTCTCTTCTTTAATGAAAGTCTTTAAACTACTAGTTTTCTAAATTGTTCTGCTCTGATTTTCCTTCCAATTCTCACTTCAGATATGGCTAAAAGTATTCAGTAAAACCCATACTCTTGCTTAAATGTTGTGTAGTTTGAAATTTTCCTCACCAGATAAACTAGTGCATTAATGTTAAATTTGGCTTTAGAGAAGGTCTCAGTCTCAACGAAAGGTGAAAAAATTCTTTGGAATAACACAACAAGAGTGTCCTCCAGTCCAGATGCCAAAAGAGTCCTCAATCCTCTCCAAAAGCTCCTCAGCACAATTTTTACTATACATTTCTATCATATTCTCTTCTTGAGTTATCACCAAATTCATCTGTTAAACTCCACTTATAACCATGTAGATTTTCTCCAGCCTGCACCTCCAAACTTTCCCTGATTCCTCCGATAAACCAGTCACAAAGGCTTCTGACAACATCATCACTTAGTGCCAAGAACAACCTCACTTGTCAGCATCAGTTTTCTGGTAGAGTCAGCTTTCTATCAGTGTAGTAAAATACCTGAAATCATTGAGTTATAAGGAGCAAAGATTCATTTACTTTCATGGTGTCAGAGTTTCAGTCCACTGTCCCTTCAGCCTGTAGCTCTGAGCCAATGACAGCACAGTGCATAAAGGCAGGAGGGCACAGGTATAGGAAGTCTTGTCACTGCATGGGGACTTGGAAATGAGGGGGGGGGAGAGAGAGAGAGAAAGAGAGAGAGAGAGAGAGAGAGAGAGAGAGAGAGAGAGAGAGAACCTAATGTTCCAGTATGTCCTTCACGGGCACACTCACAATGACTTAACTTCCTTCTAGTAAGCTTCACCGCTCAAAAGTGTCACCATCTCCCAGCATTCTACAGGCTTGTGTGCAAGCCTTCACCACATTTACCATTGAGGCACATTTAAGGTCTAAGTCATAACATGATTCTGATCACTATATTCCTGCATGTTGATGATCTGCTATCTAGATACTGTTAGGGAGGTGGGAGAAAAATGGTCCTTGCTTAATGAATAGTTATGATTAAGAAAAAAATTCTTTCAGGACACACTTCATAAAAATAACCTGAGGATTGGGCACCACCACAAGTACCACACAGTTAGCTGGTGCTGGGGATCTGGGGTAGTTTAGATGGATTCACCCCAGGTTTTGGAACCTCAGCATGCTCTGCCGTTATCATTCAATGAAAGCACCAGTCTGAGTTGGGCCCCTGAGTTGGAGAAAGCTGGTTTTATTTCTACTGTGCAATGCTTGTTTTCCTGAGGGCCTGAGATGAATACCATGTCTAAGAATTTCAACCTTTTACCCTTCATAAGAGTGAACATCGCAGAAGCAGGAGTATGCCTGTCTTATAAGTCCCAGGTGTCAGGAACACTTAGACAACCTATAAAACTCCCTGATGAGCTTTCCTTGCCTTAGCCTCATAAGTAGTTCAGTTTCTGTTTTACACGAATGAGAAAACAAATCAGTCGTTAACAGGAACACCGCTGTGCCAGCGCATTAGCCTTCACTTTATAACCAGAGGGCGTCAATGAGCACCGGTTACCACAGTGGGGATTCTGCAGGCAGGGATAGTGTGTGTGCTGACCCCTTCCTGCTGGAGCGACAAAAATAGATCTACCCTTGTCAATCTAAATCAACAATTTGTTGTTTTGTTTTTTCCTCTAGTACAGCAAGGATAAATGTACATGTATATGCTTATATATACCTAGAACTTCACTTAAAGGGTTTACAAGAATTGATTTCAGTATGTGTGATAGTATGAACAGCTGCACTGAAGAAAAAGAGATACCATGGTAGCCACTGATGATTTCTTATCATTTTGTTTCAAAAGCCAATAATGCTTTTATTCTTGGTTTTGATTGGTGTAAGTCTGTTTTCAATTATTTGATTTCTATATGTATGAAGGTATGGACAGTTATTTTGAAGAAAATAAGAGACATTATGCCACTATTGATTTCCTAGCGTCTGGTCTTGAAAGCTCTTAAGGCTCTATTCTTATGATTTGATTGCTTTTATACTATTTGTGTGTGTATTAGCTTATTATGTGTGAAGCTATGGACAACTATTTTGAAGAAAACAAGAGACATTATGGTAGCCACTGTTGATTTCCTGCTGTCTTTTTCTGAAGTCTTGTGTTATTTTCATTGTTTTACTCTACTTTGTTCTGTTTCATTTTGTTTTGTTTTGTTTTGTTTTATTCTCTTTAAAATAAAATTTAAAAAATCAACAAAACTGCAACTTTTAGGTGCATGTGGATGGATATAATGTATCACACATATATGGATGATTAGATATAGAATTATGAATAAGTAAAAAAGACCCTGGCCTTAGACTATCCATATGCATTCATTTTCCAAGGCTACTGTACCAAAATACAATTAAGGGACTAGCTTAAAACAATAGATATTTGTTATATTACAGTATAAAAGGTTACTAGTCTGAAATTAAGTGCAGCTGGTTTTTTCTGGGGGACCCCTGTGGAGGGACCATTTTATGCCTCTCTTCTAGTTTCTGGTGGTCTGCAGGCATCTTTGGTTTGTGGTGGAACAGCTCCAATTTCTGCTTCTGCTTGCCCACTATTAGCTTCCATTATTTTGATCTATGATTACATTTCCCCATTTTACAAAGTACGATAATTAACTACTGAAGCAGGGCCCACCTTAATTCACCTTGACCTCATTTTGATTTGATTGCATAGATCTTGTTTTAAGATAAGGCCACATTCTCAGATACCTGGGATGTGATTCCTACTTAGTATTCTCAGATCCATAGTTCAGTCAGCGGTGTGTTTATTTCAGGAAGTGATTTACGTGAGCATATCTGAGGATGGAGAAGGGGGAGCCCATGTACTTCTGTCTTGTGAAGTAAAGTGGAGAGGCAGGGGTTGAGACATGCAGAACGCATTGGGGTGTGCTTGGAGGAACTCAGGAAAGATGTTCCCTTATCAGCAGAAGGCTGGCCCGAGACTGTGAAGCCTGTTTTATCAGTCCATAAATTTGTATTAAATTTTACCACACAGTCAGACTCTGTGGTTCATACATGTGGTGTGGCAGTGGGCAAAACAGGTCCATTGTACTTTGCCCTGAGTTGCAGAGGATGAGAGAAGTGCATTATATGTGTGTTCTGCACTTTGTTACGCTGATTGTCTCTGGTTCATTTCCCCATAGGTTTATGATTGAAACCTAGAGACAGTGCTGAGGGGTGAAATTGGGAAGTGCAGGATGCCTAGGTGCATAGTTTTTGAAATCCTGTGAGCAAAAAGCAATAGTTTTCTAGGCCACGAAAGGCCAGAAATGAGTTGAAACACTTTAGAATAGACTAAAATATAAACTAAGCACACTACAGCTAGAGTTCTGTTGATTTTGGAGCTCTGGTCAAGCAGGAAACAGTGCTGAATTAGTTTCCCATTGGTGTTATAACTCATCACCATACATGGAAGAATAAAACAATGGAAAACTATCGTCTCACGACTTTGGAGGCCAGAAGTCTGAAATGCGGGTTAAAAACAGCTGTATCTTCTGACCATTCTAGGGACAAATATGTTGCTTGACCTTTCTTCAAGGAGTGGCCCCTGTTCTGGGGCCCTCTACTTAAATTGTCACAGCTCCTTACCTGAGTCTTCTTTCACCTATTTTCATCCTGTTTTCACTTACAAAGCCTCCTGCAGTTACACGGGGATCATCTGGGTAGTCCAAGATAATATTCTCACAGCAGTATTCTAAATCGTATCTTCAAAGGCCCTTTCATCATGTATAATAACATATTTGTAGGTTCAGGGATGAGGGCACAAAAATCATTGAGAGGCTCCTACTCTGATGGCCAAAAGCATGATCAATCACTGAAGTTAGAAACCTGGGCTTCCGAGACCCAAGACTCCATCAAGCAAAATGCAAAGTTTATCTGTTTATCCCCAGAAGCACTGGTGCATTCAAATAATTGTCAAAATATAGCTTATATAATTGCTTATTTTGAATGATTATATGTTTATACAATGCACTGGATAAAAATGTATATAAAAATATAAATACTGAACCCATTGATCATTTTCTGTTATTCGGTTCAGAAAGCCCTGTAATTCTTTCACTCTATGTATGGCTTTATACTATTGTGTTATGTTTGATATTATTGTATTTGAAACTATGCTCAACTATAGCAGACTAAGAGATACGGTGTTAGCTACTGTTGATGTCCAGTTGTCTTAATGTAAAGTACTGTGTTGCCTATGTTGTCCTGTTCTGATCTGCTCTGTACTGCCCTCTTTTGTTTTATTCTCTTTCAAATAAAAATTTAAATATATATATATATGTATATATATATATATAAATACTGACTAGTGATACTGCATAAATTAACATGCATATTGAGTCAGAGGTTCATGATGTTTATTGCCTGCCTTAATCAATAATTAATTCAGATTTAGAGAAGTAATTTTTTCTTCATATATACGTTATGCTCAGTTCAATTTTTGGTGAAATACCATTATATATGGACAAATATAGGAATATACTGTGCATACCATATATTTAATATAACAAGATGCTTGTACCCAAACCTGTTATATAGCTATAGTTAATATTGATGATTTGTATTACATATTTTATAATCATTGTAGTATATATGAACATTTTTATGTTCATACTAAGTTCCATTATATCCATATCTTGTATAACTATACACATAGACTGTGTAGCTATCAAAATATATCTTGTATAATTGCTTATTTTGAATAATTATATGTTTATAGAGTGCATTGGATAAAATTATATATTTTGTATAACTATATTGAATTTATATGTATATACTATGTTGAAAGACATTTGTCTTTTATCATGTTTTAGTTTCTAAGTTATTTCTTTACTCGGTTCCTCAAGTTCAATTAAATGGATAGTAGCGTCAGAAAGATAAGACTTTATAGTGGATTTTGAAGCACAAAAAATTTCAGACAGCCAATGTACATTGATTTATGATTTATATTACACAGTTCTTTCTCTGAAGTTATGAGAGAACTTGAATTAACATTATATCTATCTTACTGCTGGTAAGACTGAGACTCAGAAGATAGTGACTTTACTTTTAAAGATCTAGCAGCCAATATGTGTCATAATGTGAGCCATGCTTCAGATTTTCTAGATAGCACTATTTTGTCCCTTATAATCAATCTAAGCTTTGCAACTTTATGCCACGGTAAATGAAGGTGATATAAACAGCTTGACAGTATAGTAAGGATCAAGATCATGAAATGAGGTAGAATTTGTAAAAGTCAGCCATTTGTAAAATGTTAGGAAAGTTTTTGACAGATTGCTTGCCACAGAGTATGTATCCTGGTGCGTTCAGTAGGCTGGAAAAGCTATTTCTTCTCTGAGGTTCAGAAAAGAAAATGATGCCAAAGTATGAGGAGGAGATTGTTGCTAAAGGAAAATAATCTACATTGGTTAATCTAACTTAAT
Organism: Dolichotis patagonum; assembly: GCA_004027295.1. NCBI lineage: Eukaryota > Metazoa > Chordata > Mammalia > Rodentia > Caviidae > Dolichotis > Dolichotis patagonum. The sequence continues at coordinate 27,742 of PVJX010015105.1, forward strand.
CCTGAAGAGTCTGTGATGTAGTTGCTGATTTCGTGGTGTGGTTGTGAGCACAAAGTTCACCAAAGATAAACAATCTCTAACTTTTGGTCTCAGTCACTGTAATCTTTGACCTGCTCAAGGCTCCCTTCCCATCCAATGCAGTTCCTTGGTGGTGAGAAGATGTTGTGTGCAGAAGTCCTCTGCGATACCAAACTCTTACTTTACACAGAGATGTGCCCCAGAAGTGAGAAACCAGACAAACGCATTTTTCAGAAGATTCTAATGCAAAATAATAATTGAAGTAGATCTTGTCACACTGCCTTGGCTACATTGCTAAACTCTGAGGTTCTCTGCTTTAAACAGGTTGCCAGTGGTTCCAAGCAAATCATGAAGCATTAGAAAGGGAAGGATCTTTGAAGTCCTCTGGGCAAGCTCTGGATTTTCTGGAAGGATTTGCTTGGCATTTCTTAGTGAACTTCTGCACATATATAAACCCCGTGCAAGGCACCATCCCCTTTCCTCTCAGCAGCAGTGCAGTGATGGGTGCTCAGCATCTGGACATTTCCTGAGCGATTCTCTGACCGATTCAGATCTTCCACCTTTATACCATCAAAGGTAGCTCACCAAATTGCCAAATTTTTTCAAGTTGAGGCAAAATGTGTGAATTTTGTGCAAATATCTGCCAAGAATCCACCTGCCACAATAGTTTAGATCTCAAATATCTCCCAAGGTATGCCTGGAGATAAGTTGGAGGCTTATTGGCCATGATATTGAAAGATGGTGGATCACTTAAAGGTGAGCCCTTAGAGGAAGGACCTTTAGGTGATTGGCAGTGTCCCTATGAAGGTGGTAACAGGACCCACCACCCTCTTCTTTCTCACTTTGCTTCCTGGTCACCATGGAGATGGGGTGAGCACCTCGTGTTTCCATGTGCTCCCTGCCTGATATACTGTCTTGCCACAGTCCCAAAGGATGGGCCCAAGTGAACATGAGCTGAAACCTCTGAAACTATAAGACAAAATAAACTTTTTCTCTTTTTAATTTGATTTTTTGGGGTATTTTGTCATAGTAAAAAAAGCTACCTAATACCAAAACAATATTTTCTGGTATAGAATTAGATCTTTCAGTAACCTCTACACTCAGGTGCCTTCGTAATACTTATTCATGCTGTGTAAGTTATTCTGAGGTTTCTCCTTTCAGAAAATCTGCTCAAATTACCTTTGCCCTTAGTCTGATTTGGGTAATATGCATTTGTTAAGTTGGATTCTGGTTCTACTCAACACTATTTTCCTCTGGGTCTATGTATATTATTTAGTCCCTCCATTCATTCCATATCACACCTGATCAGATTACTTTTATCAATGAAATATACAAGATGGACAAACAAAATTAAAACGTGACTTGAGATTCTTCATAATGCTTTTTTCTATGACTTGGACCTAGACTATCTCCCAGATTGGGGAAGTTATAACCCAGTGAGAAACTGAAAGTATAAATAAGGACCAAAAATTATAGTAGGTATTGTGAAGTAGGAAGAAATTATTCAAAAGGAAAGGGGAGGAGGGAAAGGAAGGGAAAAAGTGGAAATAGCTTTGTAAATGAGGGGAAGAGATGGGTTAGAGGGAGGCAAAGGGAATGGAGGAAAAGAAGAATCAAGATAAGTCATGCACAGATCCAAGTTCCCTATGATGGATACAATCATCATCTATATCTAAATTATACAATAAATTTAGTTAAAAAATACTTAATGGCTGGATATTGATGATGACTGTGGTCAATATGTGATTTTCATTTTTCAGATCAAGAAAGAACCTTTAATTAGGAGTTTTTCCTACAGCAGAGAGAAGGAGAGATGGCAGTAATGAATGATGAATCTTAAAGGACGCTCATTTCAGTGTCCTGTTGCACTGGTCAAGCGAATAACACTGCCAAACTCGGATCATTGTGGTGGACATTTTTCCTGTCCTGCAGGAAGGGCAACAAGAGGGTCTGGTAAGTTTTGACAACCCAAAGTTGGCTGAATATTTTGAACAAATAAAATCATCTCTTACTCAGTAGCCAAACTTCCCCTCAGCCTCCAAATACTTAATTCCAACCCCAGTGAGTTTCTGATTCCAGCTGAGAAGCAATACTTGACAATGATCACCGTCTTAAACAACTACTCTTGTGGAGTGGAAAATGTTGCTTTATCTTTTTTGCATTGAGATGTTTGTGTGTTTCCCACATCTCTATGCAGAAATTGAATCTTAACACGAAGATCATTATTATCCCTGAACAAATATGTAATGTTAACCATAGTAGGCAAACCCTTAAATCTATGTTGATCTGTTTGCTAGAGGTTTTCTTTTTCTCTCTTTTCAGATACACCCTTGAGAAGTGTTTGTTTTAAACATTCCCATAGTAATGAATTTTTACGGGTTCACCTAAATAGGAAACTAGACTCAGTCTCACTTCCTGTCACTTAAGATTTCTCCTTCCGTGGAAGCGGCCTAACTTTAAGGTACCTCAGGCAGTCTCCTTTTCTCAGCCCTGCCGACAATGTGCTATTTACATAAGCCTGCTATTGACTTAGGACTTAGCCCTTTTTATCCGGTTTGAACAGGACAAAATTCTTAAGAGAAAACCGAGGGATATTTTCCCAGACTTTTAATCATTATTCTATTTCTCCGTGGGAATTTTGCCAAATCTTAGCTTTGGGTCTGGGCCTCAATATCTGCAGGCATTTTCACATTCTAGTCCCTTTGTGGTCTCTTCCTGGATTTATCCCAGCCTCCTCAAGGCAACTTAAAAATGTAAAGACAGAAAAGATAACTTGTTTTATGCATTGTACTCATTCTTCTTTTTCAGATTTTTTGTATATGCACAGATTACTGTCAGATCTTTCTTGCCTCATTACTTGGTCAAGTAAATTCATCACCTTTACACTTTTCCATTACAGACCGGTCTTTCCATTCACCTGAACTCTTATTTTTGGAGATATTTGCTGAGTTATTTCAATGCACAGAGTTTAATATGCCGTCACAGGCATGTAGCTTTGCAAGGTCAGAAAGGAAAGAAAATGATCAGATGCAGAGTGAGCCTTTGGTTCAAAGAAAAGAGATGTAAAACAATGAATATTCCTTAGTACTTGTATTAGTTAAGGTTATCCAGAGAAACAAAATCAACAGAGCACATTAACTGAAGGGATACATAAGTAGATAGATAGATGCTAGATAAATAGATAGATAGATAGATAGATAGATGACATATATGCAATATGAACATCACTGTGGTGATAGACTGACAGGGTAATGAGGGCTGTTATGCCCCATGCTACACCATCTCTAATGTAAAGAACCAGGACAATCAGTGGTGCAATGCCGAATGCAAAAGTCTTGAAAACTTGAATCTCTGAAATCTAAGGGCAGAAGAGGCTGGATAGATATTGCAGTTCCAGAAGAGAAAGCAAATTTTCCTTTGTTCTGTCTGGTTCTTCAAGAGGTTGGAGGATGCAAGCTGACAGAGGTAGAGTGGAGCAGATCTTCACTCGGTCTACGGATTCAGAGTCTAACATCTTTCAGAAACACCTTCACTGACACACACAGAAATGATTCTCAGCACATATCTGGGTCACCCCCCATCCACTCTACCAACACATCAAATCACTAGTACTGTGCCTGAACTAACAGCGATGGCCCATTGCTCTTTTCTTTCCCCTTCACCCTTGCATTTCTTCATTGCTCACTGAGTGCGGGGTAGCAATATGCAGTGATTGGTGCAGTCTGTGAACTTGGACTTCACGTGCTTGCTTTTCTCACTGATCCTGCATGATGGAGCCATTATAATTCTCAGTTTTCATTTCCGTATAAAAAGGCACAGCCAAATACTTATAATCTACAGTTGTCTTTGTTAAACAAGGCAAGGAATATACATTTGGTGACTTTTTGCCTAGAACATAATGCATTTTTTGTTAAACGTTATTGTCATTGATTGAAACTCACATGAGAATGCTCCGCTTCCCTTTCCTCCCTGATCTGTTATAACCCATTAATACCGTAAATTCACCATTTTTATTTTTCAATGATTTTATTTATTTATTTTGCCACAAATCGTGTTTGGCAAATTATATGGATCATTCCATGTTATGTCCTCAAAATTCCTGTAAGGGAGTAGATAGAATCTCCTCTACGGATGTGGAACCTATACCCAAGCTCACACAGCCTGGTAGTTATCCAAGTGACAATTATGATTTGACTCTAGTTCTCTTTTATTTTAAAGCCTTCACAGCTGCTCTGCCCTGTAGCTCTTTATCTCTCAATAAACATCAACACAATAAGAGTCTTTTAATAAGGCACTTCCTTTCCCAAGATTCTTATTTCCATGTATATGGGCACACCTTCCTGTGACTTTCCTGTTCTCTAACAGCTTCTACACCCTGCTCTTACTTTTTCTCACTGTGGAAGGCACTTGCAGGAGTCTGCCTGAGAGGACCTCTCTTTTCTTCCTCTGGAATCTGTTCATTGGTGCATGGTACATGGTTTGCTGTCTCACAAGCCCTGGAGTAAATCTCACTCTAGGGTAAGAGCTCCTGATAATCATTTGAATGAGCTGTCTATGCCAGACAGGCTTTTAGAAAACCCACTGCTTTCAGTGAAATTAGCTCTACCCCTTACATAACTTTCTCAGTGAAGGAAAACATTTTCATTACCTCTGACCCTTATTTTGAACTCCATCCCTGTTGGATTCAAATTGAGTAAGGAAAACACAATTTATTAAGTCTTCTCTGAAGTGATTATCAAGAATGACATTTTAAAATAATGCCCACCTAGTGGTCGAATAGAGTTTTAGAAAAATCTAGTTACCAGCATCATGCTCACAATTGTTCAAACACTTTTCTTTTAATGTTCAGTACCAGGGCTATAGTCACAAATGTCTCTGAACATTAGTGAACACTTTTGGGATAACTGATCATAGAATCATCTGATTAATCTCAAAGTAAGTGACTGGCAAAGTGGTGACAAATATTTGTTTTAAAGTCATACATCTTTCATGCTTCAAGTTATGACAAACATATACTAGGAAAATATTGCCTTTGGTTTATGTGACTTTAACGTATTATTTTATTTATTTATTTATCTGGTTTTTTGCTATTTATCAAACTCCTATTGTGTGACTAGGATTGTGCTAGTACAGTGCTGTGTAAGAATAAAAATTCTTAAGCCTAGAGAACTCAGAAAGCCTGCTTAGTATATCTGTATGTAAGTCACTTTATATTAAGTGTAAAAGTACAGCCCTGGTTACCTTAAGGAAAGAAGAAAAGTTTTTGAAACTATCTTCAACTGTTTGCTATAATACCAGAACAATAAAAATCTGGGAAGACAACCAGGAGATTCAAGGACCCAAATGAACTGAAAACTGTGGATCTTCTAGCCCAGGCGCCATCACTGTGGTTCAGGTTGACCGTTTTGAGCCTCTCTGTCTTTTTCCCCCCTTGGTTGGATAAGTCGATGGATAAGGAGCTTATCCTTGATTTATTAGCTATGACCATGACATTTTGGTCTGGTAAATAATGACTTGCCCACTGCAAGAGACAGAGGAATTGTTGTGAGCTAAATATCCAGTCCAAGACGTTATGAAATAAAAAAAATGACTATTTCTGAAACCCAAAATGGTAAAAACAAAACAAAACATATTTTTCATAATGTACAACTTAAAAATCAATTTGACTTCTTGCCCCTTAGGACATACGTATTCACTTCTTTACTCATAAATCCAAGGATGCTACAGTTTTAACACCTCTACATATAACCTGTGGGTCTCCACTTGGACACTGGTGGCTCTGTGTGCAGTAGCGAGTCCATTCCCATTTCTTATGATGAGACGAGGCGTTCCTAGGATGATTAGCTTTAGATGCTGAGGCAACAGTCATGTAGGCTTCTTGGCTCAAAGTAATGGCTTAACAAACTTTTGTTGAACAGGGGAGACTTTGTCTTCTTTGCCCTGGAATACGGGGTGTAAAATTGGAGAGCACTGGACAAACTGGGGCAGCTCAGTCATCTAATGCTTAAGGCAACAAACGTATGTGCTATTCCACAAGGACAATATGGGGATAGAGAATGGCTACGAAAAGTGAAAATGCATTAAACAAGGATCCATGAGGCTGTCTGATGCCTAGTTACAGTTCATTAGATGTGATTCATAATGTAATTAATATACCCTTCAAATGTGTTATATCATATACCATGTTGAGTGAAAGAAACAAATCATTTCAGATTATACTTCCGGCACCCCTCCTGTTACCAAGAATTTGACTTAATGTCATAGATGAAGATGAACTTTACTAAAGGTTGGGAAGATTCTTTTGAGAGAGACAGAGACAAGACAGAGAAAGAGAGAGACAAAAAGAGAGAGAGACAGAGACATAGACAGAGACAGAGACAGAGACAGAGACAAACTACACTAGTGTCATACAGGTTATACCTTTTGGCACTGATATAAGTTTAATTTGTTTTGACCTGACATGGGTAATCTTACTAGCAATTTAACTGACTTGAGAGAAGCCTAGCAAACTAGTACAGCAACTCTGGGCATGTCTGGGCAGGCTGAAGGGTATGACTTCAGGGACTGTATTCCGGTCCCTGGCTCCTTCTTCTGAGGTCCTTCTTTTCTCAGCTTCCTGGATGCCTTGAGTCAAGCATCTTCCTTCTGACATGCCATTCTGATTGTTGTTGGGGCCATGAAGTGAGCTGACCATGGCTGACCCTCTAAATTGTGAGCCCCAAAACAAAGCTCCCCTCTTATAACGTGTATATCAGGCATTTTTCCTATAATGGGAAACTGATGGATGAATGAATGAACCAAACTTTATCTATCCTAGAGATGCGTTCTGCATCTTGAACTCCTAGAATTTTGACTGGATTCCCTTTTTTTGTTTTAAATTTGTCTCTTAGGTAAAGGTTTTATCCTTTCTGTGGCTTTAGTATTGTTACATGTTCATGATTTATTAACATTCAATTTCACTGTCCTTATAAACTTGAGTGTGAACTGTACTTAGTCACTGATATTCACTGTATATTATTTAGTTATTTTAGCAGTCTGTAACATGCCTAATTTTTAAATAATTCATGTTATAAAGGGTATTCATATGTGATAGGATAATTTTACTGTCCAGTGGGATACAAAGAACTCATACTGAGTTTTTCTTTCCTTTTCTCTTTACATTTTGTAGAAAACAAACATTTCTTGTCCATTCCATTAATAGAGAACCATGATACTCTCTGAATAATCAATAATAAGGTAGACACACATTACTAAAATATAATGAATGAAAATATGAGAACTATGATCTGGAAAAATGATCACAGAGAAAAGATAAGTCATCATACCACTTACAGTTTTATCTTCATTTTCACTGAGAGCTAAGACTGTGAGTATGACATCTTTTCAGTTCTGTTAACAGCAACCTCTGAAAGAAATTGTCACCTTAGATTTCTTGTGGCTAACTGGGACCACAGTAAGCAAACCCTAGTGAAAAGTATTGCTCTCTGAAGCAAGATGTTAGAAAACAAAGCATGATTTTGGAAGACTTCAATATTTGCCAACAGTGTCATAGCAAACAAAACCTTGGTTTACTCTACCAGGAATTATTTTTAATTCTTAAAATGTTCTCCAAATATCAAATATACAGAGTTATATATTTTTGAATCACCTAATGGTATTTGTTGAAGTGAGTGCTTCTGGAGGTCACAATGTCTGTGTGTGACTCCTGAAACTCTGGGTGTAATTCAGATTTCCCAAACTCTGAATGTAGTTTGTGTTTAGAGAGGTCAATTTGATGCCAAAGCTTGTTCACAAGTTTGGAACTTGCAGGTCAAGACATTGTGACTATATTCGCTATACTAAGCAGGACACTTAGCTCAGAATTAAGTTGAATCTGGTGAAGGTGACAGACACGCAAGTGGTAGAGGGACTTCAAAGTTTCCTGAGGACCAACATCCCCTCTCACATTCCACGAGAGATGTGGGGTCCCCTGGGTGCGGGTAACGCTGGAATTCTCTATCTAGCTATGCAGGAGCATGTGTCTGCCTCTGATTGGGCTCAGGGATCCACAGATGTGGAACGAAGAAAGGAGCTGTCTCTGAATTGACTGGTGTAGCCAGCCATGACAGAAGGAAAACTTGGGCCTAAGGAAGTCAGATGCCATGCCAAAGACAGAGGCAAAAGTGTGGCTGGGGGGGAGGGAGGAAGCTTCTTCTTTCAAGCCAGGAGGACGGGCATCGCCAAGTGCTCCAATGGCTTGTCTTTCCATCAACTTAGACTCACAAAACTAAATGAGAATACCAGGCAGCTGGAGTGGGTACAATTAAATAGGACAGGACCAAGACTCTTCTGCACAAGTCTGTCCTGGGGAATACGCCTTCTGTTCCTTCATGGTCCTGATGGTTCACACAGCAGCAGCAACAGGAACATTGGTGCAGACACAGAGAAGAGGTCGCCTGGAAATGAAGTTGGGAGGTCTCAGTCTGGGCCAAGTTGCAAAGGCTCCGGTGCCAGTCACTTGGTGCTGGGCAGAGACATGTCTGTTGGATTATATGGGGGGCTATCATCTAGTTAGACAGTTTAAACAAGAAACCTTTCAGGAGAGAGAAATCTCAGCTTTCTTTTCCTCGGTGAATTATTATTGGAAGGGCCAGCCCATAACTTGTCAGGGTCCATACCAGAAGTATTTTTAGAGGAGAAATCTGTATCATACTGTTCCTCAGGAAAGAACAGACCAAAAGTTTCTAACGTAACCTGCAGACAGCCATGGTCTGGGAGAAGATCAAGTAGGGAAGGGCCTGCTGTTGAATCAACTCCTTCTTGTTGTTAGAGAAGAAGATTTTCCCACAGTCTCTTCCTCTCTGGAAGTCTGGGCCTTCTCCAGCACTGGGTGTGGACAAGACCAAGAGTTTCGTAGACCCCTGCCTTTGAAGAGTGCCATGTTTGCAGCTAGGATGTTCACCCAGGGCACATGTATCAAAGGCTTGGTCCTCACCCTGATGCCATTGCAGTGGGTGCACATTTAGTAGGTTGGGCTTGGTGATGGGTCCTAGGTTATTGGGGTGAGCCCTAGAAGGGGACTGTGGGATGCCCTTCTCTTTCTCTGTTGGCTCCCTGAGTGCTAGAAAAAGAGCAGTTTACCTCATCATGTGCTTCTCCCCATGACATGCTGTCTCCCTGCAGACTCAAAGGCAAAGGGACCGAGTGATCATGGAACAAAAACCCAGAAACATATGGCAAACCCAACCCTTTCTCTTAATAAGCTGATTGTCTCAGGAATTTTACCATGGTAACAGGAAGCTAAAGCAAGACAGAGAGATTTGGCCCAAACCTGCCCAGAAAGTTGGATCTTTTCTAGAATTTAAGGACTGAGAGACTGGGAGTGTGTTTCTTTTGACACCAATAATGGTTCTTTGCCAAAAACATACTTTTTTGGTACCATTGCTGTGACGACAATCACATGGAACTCTAGACCGGAGAAGAGCTGAAATATGAACAGTACAAAAATTTACTGATCAAGCACAATACTCTAGACACAGAGGTGCACAGCATAACTGATAACCATGCACTGCAAAATGATGTTTCCATCAATGATAGAGCGTACGTGTTACAGTCTACACTCCCTATGGGCCATCTGCGTCTTAAGATAAAGCATGCTGGTTTGTCTGGGTGTGCTGTGATGTTTGCACCATGATGGAACTGGAAAGAATAGTCCCGCCCCTGAGTGACACACGGACCTGAGGGCAGTGAGGTCCCCTCAAGGCACTTTTCACAGCAGCATCCTGAGTGTTGTCTTTGACAATCCCGGGGGCATAAATTCAGACCTTGCTTGTGTGGGGCTGAGTCTTCCCGGAGACTGGACAGTTGTAGGTCTTTTTCTCCTGGGGTGGTGAATTCCATGAAATTCACGTTATGTTAAATGAGTGTACCTAGCACTTAAAATAAAAATAATTTCCTGTAATCACATGAAGACTATGCGAGGAGGTTAGGTTCGCTGGTTTCATCATATTTTGCCCATGATGGCACCGAGCCAGAGAAAGAGAAAATGGCCCACTTAAGTGAGGGTCTCAGCTTACCTTAATGAAACTGAGTAGTTTTGGGATTCTTCCCCACACCTGCGTTTGCTTAGTGTTTACTCTGCCCTGCTCTTCTGCATTCATTACGATGCAGTCGGCCGATACTGGCTTATGCAGCATCTCCCAAGTCACAGCGAACAAAGGCAAAGTCCACGAGCAGTTGAGGCACAACTGTGGGCAGCCAATTTTTGTGGAGCCTTGTACCTCTGTTTGTAGGTTGTATGAGTTTATAAAATACTGACTCATCTTAGTTTCCAGTAAGTGCCAGTCCCATGAGCAAGTCTGACGGTACCTCCCTCAAGAAGTCCCTCTGAGGATGAAATCGCACAAGCCTGTGACACACCCGTGCATATAGCAGCACATAGTGAGAAGGAGCCCGTCTCTCTTCACAGCCTCTGTGAAGGCAGGATGTTGCTTTCAGCTTTGAACCAATAAAACACCTAGCACTTAGTGGTCTATAAAATAACACCCCACTATGTACTGAAAATGGAAAATACACCTAGCTTATAATAAATGTATAGTTTCACATTTGTTTAGAAACTTATCATTTTCAAAGGACTCTGTGTAGAGCTGGGCTTGGTGGTGCACTCCCCGAATCCCAGCACTCGGGAGGCTGAGGCAGGAGGATCATTGCAAGTTTCAGACCAGCCTGAGCTACACAGTGAGCTCAAGGGTAGCCTGAACTGCATAGCAAGACTGTCTCAAAATGACAAAACAACAACAATAAAAGGACTCTGTGTAACCTCATAAATGCACATTTTTGAAATTAAGAAAAATTTTCTGGAGAGTATGTTATGTGACACTATTGCTGGACAGAAGAAATCTGCAGAGTTTTGGGGAAAAGTTCAAACAGAAAGCACAGGAGTGAGCACACAGAGGGAAACTGAGTCTCGACTGACTGAGGGAAATGGCCCATTCCTGACAAGCCTGAGAGAGCAGCGAGGGAACTGAAAATCCGCTTGCCTGGTCACAGGCTGCCCTCTGTTAAAGAGGTTTTCTGTGCTGCCTTTTACCTTCCCTATTTATTTTATTTGTTTCCTCCTGGTTGCAGATGGGGCCGCTTTATCACCACAAAGTGACGGGAATGGAGTTTCAGGTGGGGACATCTTTGCCGAGCTCAGATGTACTCAAGGTGATGAGGGAATCTCAAAGCAGTTTAGACCACTGTTTGCCTTTTGCCTTTGCAAATTCAGCACAGCTTCGTGAAATCTGCCAGAATATGACAGGAGTCTAGCAAAATTACTTATAACTCCAGGGACTGGGTGAAACCAAAGTGTCACTGCTTTTTTCTGTGGCAGTTTGATAGGGCCAGTGAGACAGGCAGCGGTGAGCTCTTCACGTGGTCAGGAGACCAGCAGCTGGGCATTGAGAATTCCCCAGCAATTCCACCTTTGAGACCACTATCCCAGATAACATAGCAGTGACTGAAAAATCTCTGTTGCCTAGAAATTTGCCTTACATGGCATCTTGTGGAGGCAGTCTTGACAAACAGGGTGTTAGTTGGAGTAAAGATTAGAGCCAAATTTCGAAAATATTTCAAAAAGAGCTTGAACTTCTATTTTTATTACATATATAGTAAATTAAAATGGGAAGGAAGGAAGGTAGAAGGGAAAGGGAAAAGGAGGGATGAAAGAAGAGGAAGATGGAGAAAAGGAAGTAGAAGAAAAGAAAGAAGGACAAGGAGGAAGTGTAGAGAGCAGAAGGAACGAAGATGTGAGTAGAACCCGAGGCCTGCTATCCGTGGCCTACAGAGATCCTGCCTTTCCAACGGGAGAGGGAAAGGGGCAGAATGAGTTAATATGCAGGAGGCTCCAGCTGTTCCTCTTTCCTTCCACTCACTTTGGAAATGGGATTTTTCCTTTTTCTACTCCCAAGCTCACCTTCTGGGAAGAGTGTTGTAGCCTCTGGGTCGCTGGGCTGCTGATGGCTAACAGACTTGAGAGGAGAATGCTACTGAGGTGGTGAAGAGAAAGAGGGAGGTAGGGAGGGGGAGCGCCCCATTGTCTGTCAGCCAGATGCCTTCCTCTTTCCTGTTCGCTGTTCTCTCAGGAGTGCAGGCAATCCGAGTAATGGATGGAGTGGAAAGAGAACGACAAAAGAAGCCAGGCACATGATTGGTACAATTTGGGAAGAAGATGGAGGAGAGAGCTCCTAGAAGTGGTTACTTACAGAGCTAGAAGCAGGAATGGGAAATGGAGAAGAGGGGATTTAGAGAGCTGTTGCTAAGTGGCTGCTCCAGAGACATAAGGAATAACCAGAATACTTCAGTTCATCATTGTAAATGCCTCGCTTTTAAAAAAGATGTGACTATATAAAAACTTAGACATAAGTTGTCCTGACATTTCCAGGTGATATCTCGTTTTCTATTTCCGGCCCACTGAAACAGATTCTTTATCCAACTCTTGCTTTTCTTTCGCAGTGTGATGGGGGATGAGGCCAGAGAACGCCGGGCGGCTAAGGGAAGGCCTGTGTCTCCCTGAGACTGTTTGGGCAGGGGGTTAAGTGGGGCAAACACCAGACTGCTAAGCACAAAGTGTCACCAGGTCACTCTACATTTAGGACCAGTACCACATTTGTAAAGAAAGGAATATAGTGATAATATCATCCCAAAGAGACAGTCCTCTCCAGGGACTTCTAACTCAATTTCTGGCCCTCCAGGGTCTTCTAAACTGTAAGGAGATCACAATAAGAGATTGATCTCAAACTGGAAATCCCAAACAGTCAAGTTTCTCATTGGAGACAGGGACATCTCATGGTCTTTGCCTGATTCTGGGATGGAGACGGACTCCTGAGACAGGGCAGGCTGCTGAGTTCTGATGAAGGTACAGAATCCTGCTCCCAAAGCATGTGAATGCATGATCTCTCAGAGCCCGTGGGCAGATTCCAAATCCAGGTCTTACCTAAGTCAAGCAGTCAAGAACTAAAGCAAAAGATTCAGGACATAGAATATTTTAGGGGCACTTTGAAAAACTTGATTTTCAAAATGACGGCTCCCAGTCTATTTTTTTTTAACCAAAGAAATAAATATAAGACTTAAACATTAAGTAAACTCTGGAGTTTTTCAGGATAGGATTTAGTAGACTAATTTTTCTATGTGAAAATTAAACCCTGCACAGAAAACATACAAGAAGGCCTTCACACTTTCCTGTGCTTTTAGAATAAAATGCCAGTTCCATAAAGGGCCATCAGGCCTGGCAGGACTGGGCCCTTCCTGCTCCCGTCTTCTGGTCCCCTGGTAACTCACTGTGGCCCAGGCCTTCACCATTTGCTGAACCCTGAACTTCTGGACTGCTGTGATCTCAGTTCCACTTCCTTATTCCTTGTGCTAGAAATGTCTTCATCCAGCTCTGCCAAGGGAGACACCTTCACCTCCTCCTTCCAGTCCCTTCCAAGGGACGTCACTGATGCCTTATCTAAGCTGCACTGCAGTCCATCCTTGCACTCACCTGTTAGGTGTGTCCCCTTCATAGCCCTCACTTCATGCTGCAATTGACTTGTTTCTTTAGAAGCAGTAACTAAGACAGGTGTGGTGATGCACACCTGCAATCCCAGCAGTCTGTGAGGCTGAGGCAGGAGGATCACAATTTCAAATCCAGCTTGGTCACTTTAGGAATTTAGGGACTATCAAATTTTAACAAAAAGGAAGGAAGGAAGGAAGAAAGAAAGAAAAAAGAAGGAAAGAAAAAAAGAGAAAGAAAGAAAGAAAGGAAGAAAGAAAGAAAGAAAGAAAGAGAGGGAGGGAAGGAGGGGGGGAAGCCAGGGAAGATACTGAGAAGTGTGATGCTATCCAGGGTTCCATCACCAGCACTGCAAAGAAAAGAAAGGAATGGGAAAAGAGGGGAAGGGAAGAGAAAGGAAAGAAAGGAAAACAAAGGTAGGAGACAGAGGGAAAGAGAGAGGAAGGAAAGAAGGAGGGAAGGAAGGAATGAAGGAAAGCAGGAGAAAGAGAAAAGAAAACTGAAACAGTGGTGCCTGAAGGCAGGGGATATAGCTCAGCAGTGCAGCCCCTGCCTGGCAGGATGTACGTGCTGGGCGCAACCCTCACACGGCAGCGCGCGCGTGCACACACACACACACACACACACGCACGCGCGCGCGCGCGCACACACACACACACACACACGCACGCGCGCGCGCGCGCGCACACACACACACACACAGCAGCTAACCTTCACCGAGCGCTCACTAAGCACCAGACACTATTTAAAGTCATACCATTCAATCTTTTGAGCTTTAAGGTGCAGGAACCACTCTGCCTCCCTTGAGGATTTGCTGTGACTTGGAAGCAGATCTTGGTTAGGCACAGAGGCAGGGCCAGGAGGACTCAGAATTCGGGCCAACGCCCTTGCTGGGCCACTGGCTGTCTGTCTCCCTCTCTGTGCTTGCGTCCCCATCTCCGCTTGGAGAGCGTAGGACCCTGTGACCTCCCGGCCGCCCTCGAGGGCCCTGAGCGGTGCCTCCCAGCCTCTGTGCGCAGCTGTGCGCGGGCTGCTTGCAGACCCGGAGCGGCCAGGTCTCCTCGCCTTTCACAGAAGGAGCAGGAAGGGCTGCGTCCGGGGGAAACCAGCAGCCTGAGAAAGCAGACGCAAATGTGGTCTGGGTTCAAAGTCCGATTTCCAGGGCCCGTCCTTCGCGTTTCTTGGTTTTGTCCAAATCCTTACTTTGTCCATGTCACCAGTATTGTCATTCACGTCAAGCCCCGCGCACAGGGTGGGCTTTCAGGAGGAAGCGGCGACTGGAGGGAAGACAGGAGGAGAGGACCGCGGGAGGAAAATGCAGAGGGACGAGCACTTGCGAAAGGGTTGCCCTCAGCTATTTGTAAATCGCTGTATAAATTGTAGATGGACCACGGAGATCCACTCAAGCACCCTGCATTTTGGAATCAAACGTTCTACATCTTCTGCGATCCCTGCATGGCCAGCGTGCCAGTGCGCGTGTGCTGCCGGACGCAGGTCCCCGGGCTGACTCGGGAGGATTTCGCGTCTTCAGGCTGGAGAAAGCTCTGTGACTGAGTTTGTGCACCCAGGTGCTGTCACTGCATGCGGAACCGGTTCTTTCCGGTGGGTGTTGGCCTCAGGTGCCTCCTGCAGGAGGACTTTGCAGAAGATCTTGAGACTCAAGATTCATGGGCTACCAGTAAATGACTCCGGGCGGGGGTGTGGGCTGCTCAGGTGTGAGAATTCACGGTAAGCACAAGGCCTGGTCCACAGTGCGTCTGTGCCCTCCCTTTTACTGCTTAATTCTTTGAGAAATTTAAGGGAGACCTAATATCATTATTTGTCAAACTCTTTAATGAAATTGAATAGAAAGTGGTTCTTCCAAATTCATTCCTGAAAGCAAGCATTACCCTGATACCAAAACCAGAGAAAGGTCCAATTAAAAAGGCATTACAGGCCAGTTTCCCTAATGAACATTGATGGCAAAAATCCTCAATAAGATACGGGCAAACAGACTGCAGCAAAATATCAAGAAGGTTACACACCAGGACTAAGTGGGATTCATCCCAGGGATGCAGGGATGGTTCAA
>PVJX010015106.1:0-43372 GCA_004027295.1 Dolichotis patagonum
AGAGGAGAGAGGAAGAAAGACATCTTGAATCAGCCAGAGGGAAATGAAATATTATATTTTCAGAGGAAAAAAAAACAATTCAAGTAACAGTATGTTTCACATCAAAAACCATGAAATACAGAAGACAGTGGCATAAAAATTTGTAAATGTTAAAAGAAAGTAACAGTCAACTCAGAATGCTATCCTTGTTGTTGATAATATATTGAACATCTTTCAAAATGTGCCTAAAGTCACATATTGCTAAAGTCACATATTGTGGTGAAAAGATAAATGATTTGTACATAGGACATTCAATCAGTGCAATCAGACAAGAAAAATGAGAGACATATAGATTGCAAAAGAGAGAATAAAACTACCCTATTCACAGATCATATTCAATCTATATAGGAAATCCAAAATAATTTACAAATTACACTTTGAACACAAAGTTATTAAGATCTCCATACAAAAGATTTTTATATACTAGCATTTAGCACACTGAAATAAATTTTAAATACAACAATGTTTAAAAGTATACCCATCTCCCAAAAGAAATATTTAGAGGCACATAAAAGAATATATATATACAGGACTTGTATGCTGAAAACTATAAAATGCTGATGATAAGAACCAAGGAAAATTGAAAGAAAAGGAGAATAAAATGTCCATCAATTAGAAAACTAAACAATTAGAGAACTAAACAGTTCTCCTCAAACCAGACTACAGGTTTAACAAATTGCTACCAAAATCCTAGTATTTTTGTAGATATAGTACAATTATTGTAAAATTTATACAGAAAAATAAAGGAACTAAAATAGCTAAAACTGTTGCAGTAAAAGAACAAATGGTGGGAATTACTTTACCCAAGTTCAAGACATACATGGTCAGGAATCACACAGTGTGGTATTAACACAGAGACATATATGCCAGCACGAGAGACCAGAGAACCCAGAAAGAGTCTCACCTAAGTATGGAACACTGATGTTTGACAGTGAGGCTAAATCAATTCCCTCGAAGAAAGACCATCTTTTCAACAAATTAGGTCAATTAATTAGATATCCATGGGAAGGCAAAGCAAAGAAAAAAAAGAATCTTCACCTGAATCTCATGGTATGCAGAAATTTAATCAAAATGGATCATAGATTTAAGTGTAAATTAATAAAACTGTTAGAAGAAAACATGAGAGAAAAATCCTCAAGACTTAGAACTTGATGAAGCATTTTTAAGCACACCAACCTATAAAAAAAACAATAATAAATTTATCACATCCTAAATAAAAACCTTGATGTGAAAGATCTCTTTAAAGGATGACACCAAATAGCTTCAGAATTGGAGAAATACTTGTCAATCACGTGACTTAGGAAAAGCCTCTGTCTTAGTCGGTTCTCACAGAGGGACAAAATATCCAACCCCTACAACTGAAAGGAGGAGAGGTTTATTTTGGCTCACTGTTTTTAGAGGGTTCGGTCCACTATTGGCGGGCTCCAAGGTCGGCCATAGCAGAAGGGGTCTGGCCCAGGCGAGCCGCTTACCCCTCAGTGGTCAGAAAGCAGAGGAGCGAAGGGAGGAGCCCGGGAGGAAAGGAAGCCCTCCCAGCTGCACCCCAGCGGCCCCGCCTCCTTACGGCACGTTTAGTTTAGCGCCCCCATCACTCACTCACCTCCAAAAGCCCCACTTCTGCACACGTGAGGCTCTGGGGGATATTCTAGATTTGAACTATGATAGACTTGCATCTAAAATATATAAAGAACTCTTAAAATTTAACGCTAAATGGTGAATAAATGATTTAATTAGAAAATAGACAAAAACCATAAAGAACTGTTTCATGAGAGCAAATTCAAGGAAGTGGCAAGTGAAAACACAAACATATGCACAACATCACTAGGCATTAGCAAAATGCAAATTACGGCTATAAGAAAGATGAGTATAGTGGCACAGGTCTGTCATTCTGCCCTTTGGGAGCCCAGGGCAGGAGGATCATAAATCTGAACCCAGGCTGGACAACTTAGTGACTTAGGGAGACATTTTCTCAAAATGAAAAATATGAAAGGACTGGGGACATACCTCAGTGTGACAGTCATGTGTTCAATCCCCAGTAAAACCATATATATATATATATATATATATATATATATATAATGACTCACGTTGCTGATGGTAATGGAAAAATGATACAGGTACTCTGGAAAGTGCATGATATTTTCCTAACAAAGCCACAAAACAATCTTACCATACAACCAAGCAATTGTACTCTGGTACATTTATCCCAGAGAAATGAAATCTTATATTCTTATCAAAACCTGATTGTTCCCAGAAACTTTAGATCCATGCTCATTCATAGCAGCTTTACTTTTTAATAGGTAAAGCTTGGATTTGGCTCAGATGTTCCTCAACAGGTGACTCACTTAAAAAGCTGCGATCCATCCACATCTTGGAATCCTGCTCACAATGAACCACTGCCACACACAGCAACCTGGAGATATCTCAAGAGCATTATGTAGAGCAGGGAAAAAAGCCAATCTGAAGAACTTACACATACAAATTCCATTTATGTAACATTTTTCTAAATGATAAAATTATATTAATTTATTGGAAAACAGATCAGTGATCCCAATGATTTAGGGATGTTGGCTGGGAGGAGGCAGTGTTACCATACAGGATAGCATAGAACAGACCACCTCTTCCACAAATCCACACATGTGGTCTAGTCCCACAGAAACATGCAGTGTGGTACCCATGTCACACTCCAGAATCTGATATTGACCTCTGGTGACATACAACCATGAGAGAAACTGTGAGACAGATACATGTGAATCTCTAATTATTAAAGAAAACAATTACTTAATTCCATGTCCATGGTTTTTTTTTTTTCTTTCTAGTTTCATTTAAGGAGAAGCCAATTTTTCTCCCAAGAATTCTGGATCCATCTCCTTGAACCTCAGAAACATGAAGTGAATTTATTTTCTTCCATGTTATCATCAACTTATCTCTTCTCTTGCCAAGTTATGAGCTGATATTTTGCATTAAACCAAACACACACATGCATGCTTCCACACATACCCATTCCGACTCACACACGTACACTCACATATACTCACACACATCCTCACCTGTGCACACTCATACACTTGACCCCACAAATTCCTCAAGTGCTGTCTTATCACTTGGTTCCACTTTGATAAGCTTCTTCAGTGAATGGTCCACATTCACTGTCTCCGCTTTCTCAGTCCTGTTGTGCTCTTCACTACCGCAGCCCTGGCTCCCGCTCAAGGCTATAAGAGCTCACTTGAATCAAGATCACAAGTCCAGTGAATGCTTTTCTCTTCTGTCCTGACTGGAGACATGAACAGCACTGGATATGGTGACTCTAACCCTTTTTGTGGAAAGTGTCCTCCAGGGTTCCATGATGCTCTTCTCTTTAGGTTTCTCACCTTCCTTTCTGGCCATTTTCAGTCTTCCTTTGGGATCCTTTTTGGCTTCTGTTTCCTCCACTTGGCCTCTAAATGTCAAAATTCCTTGGAGTTTGGCCTAAGTTCCCTTTCCTTCTTTCTATCCTCTTTCATTTGCATGGCTTTAAGCACTATCTATATGCTGACACGTCCAGAATTTATATTTCTAACTGAGAATTCTCCTCTGAATTCAAGTCTCTCATATACCCACCGTCTACCTAACTGTCAGTTCTTAATGTTTCTATAGGGATGTTCTTTCTCCATACATTCGCTCCTCAAGAAGTATACTGCTAGTCATTAAGTAGCTCAAATTAAAACATCTTAAAAATCATTCTTAGTCCTTCATGCTCCTTCCACACATGTCTAATCCATCATCCAGTAGTGACAAATATACCTGAAAAACATCTCCAATCTGTCCACTCCACTCATCTTTCCTTACTAGAACAAGCCACCATCTTTTCTAACTGGAATATTGTTAATAACTCATGCATCTACTGCCCATTGAATGACAAATTACTGCATATGTAGCGGCTTACAATAACACAGATTGAGTAGCTAACAGTTTGCAGTCAAGGTAAGAGCTAATACTTCTGGTCAGGGTCTCACCATGCTGAAGACTTAGGGCTGTTTCACCTGAGGATGAAGGTGAACTTAATGATCACTGGCAAAGCTTATTTCCTTGGCCAGTAAGATGGACATCCCTGTCTTCTTGTGAGCTGTTGGCCAGGGTCACTCAGCTCCAAGAGGGTAGCTGTAGCCCTTCACATGGCCCCTGTAGGCATTCACAGTACAGCTCTTTGCTTTCCTTCAGGCTGGCAAGAGCACCTTGATTGTTCATCCTTTTGCAAACACCTTCCCTGATTTGGGAGGCAACTCAGATTATCTACAGATTATTTCCCATCACATTTACAGGCACACAACATTCAAAGAGAAGGGTTATGCAGTGTGCACACCCAGGGTCAGGAATCTTGGGGTCTACCTTGGAATAAACTCTAATCACGGTCTTCTAAATGTTCTCCAGCTTTCTTGCTTTCGCCAATCCATTCTCCATATTGCTGTTATGCACTTAAAAATACATTAAATCTTGTGTTCCCCACAAGGTCCCTTTCAGGGCCTTAAAAGATTTTCAGTCAGATTTAGAATAGCAAAACGATATGATCTATTCTAACATCATCATATGCCACTATCCTTGTTCAAGATGCTTCTATTATAGTGGACTTTTCCTGCTTCATTGTAAACACCAAACTATTTCCCTAGTGCTTTGGAGACACGTTATTTCTATGGACTGCAGTGTTCCTGTATGCTTGCCCTGTACCACATTTTCTGTGCTTTTTCTTTCAGGAACTTTCAGCTTAATGACTCCTTCCAAAGGTTCATCCAAAAAATTTGTAATTTTCTAGCCCAGTGCCCTGGTACTTTTATACTATACTATTTTTAGTAATTATTTATTTATTGATATTCTCACTTGTATATTGGTAAGGACCTTGTTTTTAGTTAAGTTCTTAAAAATATTCATTTAATGAATGAATATGTTAATATTCATAATGAATAAATGTAAATCTAAGTTCACATCAAAAGGTAGTTTATATTCATACCCACTTCCTGACAGAGTAAAAATAATCTTAAATATTTCTTCAAGTATATGAAGCCACTCTAAAATTATAATTATTTATATACATAAATTATTTAAATTTAAATACATATTTAAATACATAAATTATTTAAAAACATAAAATTATTAATGATTTTTATTTGTGATCCAAAATTTTAACACACTACTCATCTACACTATTCTATTCTTGGTCCTCTTGCAAAAGGTTTATGTAAAAGCAATTTCCTTCAGGTTGTTGGTGTTACTCTTTTAACTGTCCCTAAAATACATGGACAAATGTTCAGCCTACATTGTGTTTTCCTACAAAAAGGAGGACCCAGTGGTAGTCATTAGATTATAGGTTTCTTTTCCTCTAGGAGGGGCCAAAACATGAAAAAGGCGAAGACAGTCACTAGGACAGAAACAGATACCTAACTGGTCAACCTTCCATAAAGGGCCATGTAACAGTTTTGTCTAGGTGAAAAAAAGATCCTATAGTGTGAGTCTGAATCATAGAGACCCCCAAATCCCTGTTCTCTAGCCTTGGGACAAAAGAAGTGTAAGAAAGGCCAAGAGATTTACGCAACCCTGGCGTGTGTAAAGTTCCCCCACATGCAATACCAGGGCAGCAGAGCAGAGAATCTCCTTCCATATGCATTCTCAGACTAGGAGGACCTGCCTTTCCTTAGAGACTCAAGCTTGAACTTCTCAAGAATAAATTCTGGTTAAGGACAGAAACTGTTCATTTTGATGACTGTACAGTCTCATTGCAATTATAGTTTTCAAACCCCAGCAGAACCAAATATTGCTTTTGCTCGGAACACACCTAAACTTTGAGTTCAATTGCTTACAGCATCAGTTCTGTGGCTTCTTTGAAGATGTTTTTATAAAGGTGGCATAAGTCTGTGTGTTGTAATATATATAACAAATGTTTTGACAGTTTGTTTGAAAGATGGATCTTAAGAACCTCCCATTCCCCTTGAGGCTTGGTTGCATTTAGTGAGCTGTTCCTAGTGAATCAAGTAAGATAGAAGTCACAAAGCATGGCTTCTGACACTGCATCAGTCTGGCTTTCTCTTTCTCCTTCTTTCTTGTGCTTTCATTTAAGAGATGCTATCAGGAGAAAGCTCAAGCAGTCATGCAGACAAGGCCATGGGGGATAAAATAAGAATCTCTTGGCCACTACCATGTAAGTGAAGCATCTTGGAAGTAGATCCTCCAGCCCCATCCATCCAAGCCTTCCAATTGACATTGGCCCTGGGTGACATCTTAACAGTACTGTTGTGAAAGGCTGAGGTGGTACCACCCAGCTAAGCCACCCCTGAAGTCACAGGAAATGTCTGGTATGAAAAGCACTTATTGTACTAAATTACAAACATCGGGGTAATTTCTTTCATAGAACAGCTGTCTAATAATGGTCCAATTATTCACTCAATTTCCACCTTATATTTACAGTAACTCATATGGACTTTGAACCACAGCATATTCATAAGCATTATCTCATTCATTATAAAAGTCCTTGAAGTAGGAAGGGCTGGAATAGTAGCTGCTTTAATGGTGAATGAGGCTCTGATAGGTTAAACACATCCCAGGAGACAATTTAGTGTGCTGTACTGCAGGGACCTGCAAAGCCACATGTACCACACAGACCTCCAAAGATGAAGCTAGTTTTCTTTCTGCTACAGTGACTGTTTCCAAACTTGTCTCTGCTGACACACTGTCGGTGAATGTATATTCTTCCCTGTTCATGAGGCTGCTACAGCTACGTGCACTTCTCTGTACAAGTGGTGCCTTTACTTTTCTTTCCCATCTGAGGGAAGCCCATTGGCTGCAAGTACATCTGGAGTGATACGAAGCCACAATAATTTTTTTTCTCTAAATCAGCATCATCCAACAGCAACATAATGGTGGGCATACAGGTAATTTAAATTTTTCTAAGATCATATAAAACAGAAATAGTGGAATAAACTTGAAATATTCACTTAATATACGCAAAATGTCATAAATGCATCGTGTTATCAGCACAAGGTTTTTAACGTGATTGATTACTGCCCTTTCTCCTTACTAGCCCAGAAATCAGGTGCAGGCATTGTTGTACCTCTTGAGTTAGAATAGTCACGATGCTGGTGTTTAACTGCTGCATGTGACCAGTGGCTCCTGTATCAAATAGTGCAGTCTAATTATATTATTCACAAAACCTTACACTTTTCGATTAAAATGACAATCACAGCTCACAACTGATTTTAGACTGATGTTGTCGTACTGGTGCATAAGAAGTGGAGAACGTTGCCTCTGTGTTGTTTTTCCTTTCCTCAACACCTTCTGCTCTTGGAGGACAAAAGCAAAAAGCAGGAAAGATGGTGGTGAGATGGTCCCTTGTGTAGAGAGACCTGCAATGAGTCTATGTCCTCATTAGCAGAGTCAAAAAATAATAAATACAAAAATTTCCAAGGAAAAATATCTAGACTACTTCTGAGAACTCTCTCAGGCATCATGTACTGACACAAAAATATACTTGCCATGCTGATTTAGAAAAGAATTATGACTAATTCATTAGTTTCCAAGCATCAGTTTATTGGTTTTATTCTGCAGATGTGCAAAAAAAAATTGGCAACAGTTGGAACTGTCGTATGAATTCCATGTTTTATTAAATCTGGGTAGTCCTTCCCATAAGCAATTTACATTAAAATAGTGGTAACTCATATGGCAACTTTACAGCTTACAATTGTGTTTAATACTGGAAAGTTTGCGTGTGTCTGTGTGCACACACACACACAGAGGTGTGTATTGTTATCACTTATCCTGTGCCAGCCCGCATCTTTCCTCATCCACTGATCAGAATTCTTGCAACATACTCAGCAAAGTTAAACAAAAGAGCTACAAGACTTTGGAGAGGGCTTTAGCTCATGAGATCCAAAACACAAATATGAAGATTACCTGCAATTAGTGGTGTTACAAGAGGTCAGAGAGAGGTAAGTGATAGAAGGGAATTATTTTCTGTGGTTCGGAGCAACTGAAGAGAAGCGAAACATTTCTGGTGAAACAAGTTGGCTTCCAGTCAGTCAGCCAACGCTATCGAGAAGATCAGTTTGTGTAGGGCTCAGGTGGAATCCAGGAGAGAAAAAATGCCCTTCCTTGTTCTTTTTTTTTTCTTTTGTGATGAAGCATTAATGCATCTTATATTTCAAAGAAAAAAACCCATATATTCTACTTGGTGAATCTTTTAATTCCTAAAAAGTAAGTAACTGTTCAGTCTTTTAAATTCCATATTAAATTATCAGTGAGTCATGAGAAAAATGCTAATGTCAAAATTAAACACAAATGAATCACTGTCCCTGGCTGCAAAGCAGAAGCGCTGTGCTCTGTGCCTACACTCACTGTGCTGACACCCGAAGAGCTGCCAGCCGCCTCCCCACCACACCCCTCCCCACCCCAGCCCACTGCACTCCACCCCTGGGAGCAGCCCTTTTCCCCAGCATCCTGGAGCCTGGGTTACAGGGGTGGCAGGAAAGCAACATCTCCCTCACCATGACCGTTTTCCACGAGGGGAGTCTGTGGAATTATTCCTCCTCCCGGAGCCGGTCTAATCACCATGGAAAAGGAAACAGCACAATAGGATCTTGTTCTTTTTCCAAACTGGCATCTTTCAGGAGACCTTCAGCACGGTTTCAGTTAGGCTGAACACACTGTAAGGCTACCTAGGACCAAATAGTTCTCCCTTGCATGCAAGAAGGTTGGCTTTTCCAGCTCCTCTTTCGCTATCATATTGTCTTATCTCCATGTAAGGTCCTGGCACACACACACACACTGAGAGAGAGAGAGAGAGAGAGAGAGAGAGAGAGAGAGAGAGAGAGAGAGAAGAGAATGTAATTGTAGGAAAATTCTAATCATGTGTTTTTGAGGAACAAGAAGAACAATTTCTGCTCCTGCCAAACAAGGGCCAAACCTTACCACATCATGGGACAGCTTTGTGAGTCCTAAGCTCTTTGGGGACCAGAGGTCAAAGTCTTCTGATCCACTAGCAATAGACTTCCAGAGCACTGCATGCTGGCAACAACTGCCATGGAAAAATGTTCTTACATTTATACCAGTGGAACTAAAGTATTACCACTCTTTGAAATTTCTAGAAACCGTACACACAAAAAAAGAGATCTGTCCCCAGCCTCCTGTCCTGCAAAGTTCCTATATTGGTCCTGCAAGATCAATAGCAATTGATGTTTGATCATCCTACCCTTCATGATTCTGGGATGGCAGCGCCTTGTAACACTGTCTGCCATGCTATGAGAATGCGCCCAATTGTATTTTAGGAACGTCTAGCAACATCCTCTCTGCTCCTTCTTGCCAAGTCCTTAAAAAGCACCTTTGTCAAACTTGCAAGTACACCATGGAGTGAGGTTGAACAAGCTGCAAACGTAAGATACTTCTGACATTTGGGCTTCAAACTGGCTTCATCTTCATTAAAGGAATGCTTAGGCATGAAGAAAGCAGATTTGCGGCTCACTTATATATGCTGTATTATGACAACCTACAAAAGCTACATTCCCACAAAACATAATACTGGGACAAGACCTGATATTTGTCTCTCAGACAGGGCTATCTTTTCCTTGGGGTAGCTGTGGGTGATAAGAGGGTTCTAGATTTTGGTTCTCTTTCAGTTGAAAATTGTTCTTTCTCTGAATTTCAGTAGAGAAATCTTTAAAAAGTAACTTCTGAACTCTTCTCTACACAGAGCAAATACTCTGAAGCATCACCAAAGGAGAGGATTTTATGCTATCATGTTATTTAAAAATTAGCAAGCTGTAAGTAACACAAAGATTAAAAGATAGGTAGATAGATAATCACAAAAACGCCTAACTTCTCTTACTCAGCTTGGCTGAATAAACAAACACACATGGAATCTGATCAGATAGGGAATCCTGGACTTTTCTCTTCAGCCTATCATCCCTACTTCTGTTTAATACCCACCTGTAGACTGTCATTGTAGCCTGATTCATTTTATGTTCTTGATACATAAGCATAATTATTTTTCTGGCTTGAATTACTGACAATACTGCTTGTGCTTCAGGGAACTGTAGGTTTACTGGTTAAACCAAGTGACTGGGAAATTTCTAAATCAGTCAGATGTCTTTAGAAGAGAATATTTTGTCAAATTTCTATGCACAGGCCAGATGGGCTTCAGAAGATTTTAGTTTCCAAGACAGTCTGTGATGAAACAACTTCAGAGCTCCCTCCTTGATCCCCATGCCAGGAAATCCTGCCTGTAAATGAATCAGGAAAGTGGTTAAAGTTTTCCATGGATTTGACTGAATTCCAGCCTAGGGAACCCCACAAAAAGGAGAGCTAGAGAAGTGGCATAGCAGCGGGCAAGCAAGGAAGGAGGGTGGACCTCAGGGAGGAGAGCATGTCAGCTCCAAAGTGCACACACATGGGAGATGAACTTGTGAACACACGTCCAAGTTGGCTGATCTATAAAGATCCTGTTTTTATAACATGCTCCCAAAGCATCTTACTGAAATGAGCAAATGACTTTGATTTCAAATTAGCCTTTCAAGAACTTTTAAAAACATTTTCAACACTGCCTCCCAAACGAGGCAGAGGTGGTTTTCTCCTCCAGACCGGCTCCACACCCTGAACCTTGGATTTCTGAATATTGCTTCAGAAAGCAAACTTTTCTCCACCTCTTTGCCTTGAAACAATCGAAGCAGCTGGGAACTGCAGCTTGACTTTATTAGTGATTTAAAACACACCCTTGGAAACCAAGCGAGGTTTTGTTTTTTTTTTGCCCATCCAGGTGGGAAACATGTTCCAGCAAATGGGAACAACACTTAGGAAAGTTCTCAAACAGATAATGCCGTAAGAGTCAGACTTCAAAAAAATCTCCTACCAGCCAGTCATCCACCCTACAAAAGGCAAAGGGAACCTGGTAAGAAAACTAAGCCTGCCATATAAAGACAGAGATAAAATAGTTCAGCTGCCAAGATATGGCATCTTTAAAAATGCCTTTTCAATCTTTAACTTTTGTCTGCTTGGTCGTCTAGCAACCAAGTGCCAAAAAGCAAACTCCACCCAAAACAAAATGAAACAATACAGACACTTTGCTTCGCGCGCGTGCGTGTGTGTGTGTGTATGTGTAACAGTCTCAGTGTGCAAATATAGAAATCTGCTTTCAGACAATTAAAGCAGAAAACATTCTGATTGTAGATGGCAGGAAGGAAGTTGGGAGAGAGCAAAAAACAAGAAAATGTGTAATGCGGGATGAGGGTATAGTTTCCACATACCGGGCTAAAGCAAGGTTTACACTCTTAAGCAATAAAAACAAACCATTAAGCTCACTCCAGCACTGTCAGGAAGTATAAAACAGTTCTTGAAACTTTGCAGTTACTATACAAAAGCTTTTCATAAACTCTGTTTCCTGATCTTCATTAAATGTTAACATCAAGTTGCCATGGGGCAATTAGCTTGCCTCCTGAAATCAATAAAAAATCAACAATTTGGAAATAGTTGTACAGTAAAATAGTTCAATAATTATTCTCTCATAGTGTTGTGGCCAAGCGGTTCCAGGGAAAATGCAGTCCAGATGAGATCCTGCCCCTTAGGAGGGGAGCTAGAAGCAGATGGGTGCCTTGCTCAGAGATCCCCTCATCCAAGTGCACAGCAAAGACGCTAACGCGTGCCTGGCCCAGGCTTGGAGCGAGGGGCCCCAGGGCGAACACACACTCTTAAGCTGCCTTCAAGTGAGTGTCTGGTGTAGCCCTGCCTCAGGACCTGGGGCATTTAATTCAAAAGCCAGGGTCACACTTAAAATGACAAACCCAGTGGGAAGACAGTGAGGGGCTCTACATTTAGCATTGGATCTCCAGACAGGAAAAATACCATCTTTTGGATGGAGATGGTTTATGCGTGTATACCCACTCATACACCTATGCACTCACAAGGGCGTGATTGCTTGGGATTAGGAATATATTCACTCCAATACTACTTCAATAAATATCCAAAGCTGAGTTGCTCCAAAGGAACCTTCACAGTGGTCTTAAAAAGTACATTGAGTATACTCAAAATGGCCCTCAGAGGACATTACTGAAAAGAGATGCCAACACCAGGCAAAGATAAGAAGTTACTTCTTTGCTCTTTTTCTAGTCTATTACTTAAGCGCTTTATTGGAAGCCAAGTACAGCACAGAAAATTCCAATATTCATTCAGTCAAACCTCAAATAGCAGCTCTAAAAGCTTTATACCACCCTCCAAGTTCATTGGAGTTATAGAGCAAAATAACTTATAACTTTTAAAAAAAGCATCATTTCTAGTGTAAACAAACACTTCAAATGTATGGCATCTATTTGCTGTCTTCAAAGGGAAAACTTTTAACTCAGACGCTTGGCACTAAGATCACACAGGATCAGCTCAGTGGACTGACTTAAGTGTTAAACTTTTTTAAAGCACATTTTTAAGGCCTTGCACCTGCTCCCCCATCCACATAGATGTACTGACACGTACTTGACTAAACTGACTACATACATGCCCAAGCAAGCAGGGGGAGCAGATTTTACAAGATAAGCAACCAAGCGTTTTCGTGTCTGAGGGTGGCTAGAACACAAAATTGCCAGTCATCTAGTGGGGGAAAAGAATGCCTTTGAAAAAAATATGTAGGGCATCATTTTAGATTTAGGGAAATACAGTCAGATGCCATCCTGTACACAGGTTTGCTTTTTGGTTCCCTTTAAATGCTGCTTCTTGGAGAAGGGCCATACTTAGTTCATTTCTGCGGTTATGATTAAGAAGTCACCAAAGCATTGCTGCTTAAGCTCGCTCTTTGACTTCACCTGGAAAATCGAAATGCAGGCTCTTAGGCCCCAGCCCAGACCCACTGAAAGAGAATCCATACCATAACGTGATTGTAGGGAGTCTGGATTCACATTAACCTGGCGTACTCCTTAAGGCATTACTGGTGATTCGGATGTACATTAACATCTAAGAAGTTTTATTTAGAACATTGGCCTCCCAAGTTAGGTAGAAATTCACTTTGAAGTTTGCAGGGCAGGGAAACAGAAAATTCTGCCCTGGAGAATACCGTAAGGCTGTAATTTATGTCAGCAGGGTGGAAGAAAGAGGAAAAGCAATTTACCTGAGTGGGGCAGACTTGCCTGTTATCCCTGATCTTACCCTACCCGTCCCCTGCAGAAAAGTACAACAGAAAAGCAGTAATGCCAGGACGCCTTTCCTGCCACAGAGCACCGCTCTGGGTCCCAATTATTCTAGACTTTATTCATTACTGCAAGGCTGTCTTCCTTTTGCCTTATAATAGGTAAAGGGGCTGTGGCATATAAATATTCAGTGAATCAACATCTTAACATTAACAGAATAAAAATAGGCCATTTTAAACAGCCCCTGCATGCACTTTCAATTGCACAGATGGATTTGCTCCTTCCCAGGAAAGAATGAAGGGGGGAAAAAACACGAACTTGGTAGGTTATCCTATGATTATGTAGCTTGTGATACACTCCAGTTTCACAGAGCTTTCTTAGGTCTCTGGAGGAACAATTTAAAGTGGCAACCAGAGTAGAAACATGAAAAGATCCAAGTGCAGACAGATGTGTAAAACACTCTTCTACCCCGTCCGGTCCTGGAAGGTAAGAGATGAACAGAGCAGGCCTGAGGTGCCATATAGGTTAAACCAAGCCAGGGAGGCACACGCAGTGGAGATAAGCACAAAAACAGGTGACACAATTTAATTAATTTTGAAAGACGATCCTTGAAAATTCAGGAAATACTTTTTTTTAAGCCAACTCTAAAGTGATTGGAAAGATCCTGCAGAATTATGACTGTAATTCCAGAAATTGTCATGATGATAGCTACGACCCTGTTCCTCAAGATGAAGAATGAGAGAGAGCTAACCTGTCTGGAAGGGTGCAGAATGAAGAAAATTGCTTTTCACGTGAGCTGCCAAGAAGGTCAGAGTCCTCGATTATTATAAAACCTTTAAAACTAAACTGAAACTGAAAATGCCATCATGTACACACATGTGATATGTATTACAAACATCTTCATGTACTTACACTTATATATTGTTTATATGGATATTAAATATACAGATCTATATTGCAACAGATCACATTTGAGCTGATGCTATTAAAAGCAATTTTAACAAAAAAAATCAGAACCTATAAAATGGAGAAATCCAAAGGGTGGATGAAACTGCCAAAAGGTGATTTTTTTTTTTCAAAAGGTGAAATTCTTGAACTACATTCTCACGTTTTCATCTAGAGAATGCAGACATGGAAAAATGCAAGTTATTGTTTTTAAGATGTTAAGACTGCAATCTGCCCCTCATTTCCATAGCAAGAGAGTGAAAGGCCAGAGGATGCAGCTGATCCCTCCTCTGTATTTGAGTCTAACGGTTCTATCTATGCAAGGGCCATGCATAGGGTCAAAGGAAGCAAGATTGTCAAAGAATACTAGATCATTAATTCATAAGTAAGACATAGAGAATGTCAGCACCCCCTACCCAAAAGGCACCTATGTTCATTGTCACCTGAAATTCCTGGGAAGAGTTTGACTGTAAGTCTGTTCCTTTACAAACACTTTTAAAGCCAGTTTGGAGGCAGGAGTTAAGAGTGGAGATTAGAACTACGTTTCCAGCATCACAGCAGGGTTAGAGGGGATGTAGTGACCAGGAAATTGGCCTAAAACACTGCCAGTAAAACAGGAGTTGTGGGTTCCCTGACCTGACAAATACAACCACGGAACCCTTCCTGGATTTGACTCCAAGCTGAGGCACAAGAGCTCTGCACTGCTAAGTGTTCATTCTGAGCAGCCTAATTTGACTTCATTCTGCTTGGGCTTCCGGCCAATTGGCAGATGTTCCTGCAGAAGCTGATCTCAGACACTTTCCCTTTCTAATTTTTTGGCACCGTTGCCTCTGCTGCATGGAATATCATCTCTGAAACTTTATCTTAGGTTCCCCGGGTTTTGCTTGTTTTGTAGGCTTTGGTTTTCTTTTAAATCTCCCTGCCCTAAAGAGATTACGAAAAATACTAAATCATCAGTAATTCCTTCAGTGTAAATACAGATTTTCAAATGACTTGCTTGCAATCTCCCGACCATTCCTTGCCTTCCCTCACCCCCTCTCTGGAATAAGTAACTGCACAGACAAAAACGCATACAACAAAGGTCATCATTGTGAGCCAGCACCGTACAAACACACCAGTCTCTCGCACAGGATGGACTGACTCTACAGAGTGAAATGCCAGAGCTTTGATATTTATTATCTGAAATAGGTTTAACATTTGGAGAAATGTGTTCAAACACGTAACCTTGGAAAGAAAAGCAAGCTGATCGGTTGGAAAACAGGGTGCAGGCGGCAAACATAATGTGCACGATTGTGTTGTGTCTGGGACTAAGTCAGAGAGCTGAGTACTCTGGGGCCATTAACAGCTCCCTGCTGTTTTCAACAAATCCATTTTCAACTCTTGATGAGGGCCACTAGCTATCAATTTTAAATATACATGACCACAATATCAACAATGAAGACACCTTAGGTTTTATTTAATACTTTGGCCAGATCATTCCCCTGGAAGGGATTCCCTACTTTAGGGAAGAAGAACAAAAAGCCATCATTCACTTAGCTGCACAGTCACCATTTTCTACTTATTACTATTGGTCCTGCTTTATTCTGCAAATGAAGGGGCGGGACAAGGGACTCCTTATCGCATCACCAACGTCTCATTCTTAGCCAAGTATTCTCCCTACTAAGGATGAAAGTTCTCATGGACAACCACTCTGCAGCATTCCTGAGAACTGAATAATATAATAATCTTGAAAGTCAGCAGAGTGGATTATCCGCTTTTTTTTTTCTGGACTTGAACTTGTGAACTTAACAGTAGCGCTGCAAAAAAAAAAAAAAAAAAAAAAAAAAAAAAAAAAAAAAAAATAAAGCAAATGTGCTGGGCACTTTGCCGGAGTAACCTTCTGTGTAGACTTTTCATCTTAAATACACACAACTGAAAACAACTACGGCTTTTGGAAAATTATATACAAACCCGATACTTCTTTTGATTACATATAAATACAAATTAGCTATTTTTTTCTAAAAAGTGGTTATAATAGTAAATAAATACAAAATAAATCTGACCATTATACTTCATGTGCTGGGGTTGAACCCATATAAAATGTACAACTAAATACATTTTAAAATCTTTAAGGAATAATTCTCTGATTAAAATATTTGTTTTCCCAACTTCTTTTCGTAGATATAAATATATTTTCAAAATAGCTGTGTTTTTTTTTCCACTCCATTCCATAAATAAAGTCTTCATTGGGAAATATTAAAGTGTCAACTGGTTTTGTTTGGGGGGGTGGGAGGAGGGTTTTTGCTTTTTTCATATATATATATATATATATATATATATATATATATACACACATATATATACATATATATATATATATTACTTATTTTATTTTGCTGTGCTAACGACACCCACAACCCTCCACAACCATGTCCTGATAGTTCTTTAACACGACCTTTTCGTTTTCATCAAGGTACAGCATGGAGATAGCACTGAGGTCCGTTGGGACACAACACGCCTTTGGGATCTTGGAGTTCACAGAGTTGACTAACGTCTGAACGATGGCGTGATTAGTGGAGTTGAGGTGATCGGCCAGGGGGAAAGGGCACTCCCCCTGGCAGTAGAAGGCATGATACCCCGGAGGGGCCACAATCCAGTCATTCCACCCCACATCACTGAAGTCCACATACAAAGGCTGTCTCTTGCAGCTGGACTTGAGGCGTTTGCGTTGCTTGTGTTTTGCTTGACGCTTCTCTCTTTTGTGCAGAGGATGACCTTTCCCATCGTGGCCAAAAGTTACTAGCAAGGGCCGTATCTGCGACCAGCTGTGTTCGTCCTGGTGCAAAGACCTGCTAATCCTGACGTGCCTCTTTGAGACATTGTGCTTCTCCTCTAAATGGGCCACTTCCACCACAAACCCGTGGTTGGCGTGTCCCTGCGCGGTCCACCGCATCACAGCAGGGGTGACGTCGAAAGTTTCCCACCGGCTCGTGTTCTCATTCACCAACCTGGTGTCCAAAAGTCTGGTCATGGGGAGCGGCGAGTTGGCTGTTGCAGGTTTTATAATTTCATAAATATTAATTCGGTGATGGAAATTGGTGTTGTCTCCCAAAGTTTCCTGCATTTGCTCCCGAAAGACCTGAAGTTCTGCTGAAGTGATAAACTCTTCGGTGGGGATAGAACTTAAATTAAAGAAGAATCGCCGAGTCGTTTTCCCACTGATTTCTGGCAGTTCTTCCAAGGATTCTAATTTGATAAAGATAGGGAAGAAAAGAAGACAAATCATTCAATACAAGAAGTAATAACCTGATTAGGCATAAGAATGTTTGAGTCTCACTGAAGGATTTGATCCAGCTCATGCAAAAGTCTGCAACCAGAAAATAAAAACTTCAAGGGTGTGTATAACTCAGACGTAGAGCGCTCACTAGCATACACGTGGTTCATTCTTGGTCACACACACACAAACGCACGCATAGAGAAAGAAAAGACAAACATCATTTAAAAAATACTCTCTCCTTTGTTTATATGGTCATGTCAACATGCATGCCATGAAACAAATTTCCTAATTAATTGTTATGCTTTTGATCCAATACAAGGACATGGTTTCCCGGCAGCTATAATAATGGGGAAAATGCTAACGCATTTCTTTGGAACTCACATACTTGAGGGCAAAAATGTCAGGACTATAGTCAGTAGAGGTCTAATGAGTGAGGAGTCGAGGAAATTATTGCATTTCTTGAAGAAAAAAAAGGCTTTAATGTCAATCCCTTAAGCAATATTCTAAAACATTACTCTGCAATTTAGATGATTTACAAATCTTGATATACAGATTTTAGCTTCCTAATTAAAGACTCTGAAACTCAACATCACCGATGACATTTTGCAAAGCACACCCTACCATTTTACTCAAAAGTCCAGAGACAAAAGCATTTACAGGGATCTACTTTGGAAAGGCATGGGTGGTACTAGGAACTATAGTAATTAAAGTAGAACAATTTCCAGAGAAATAGCTTCCTGATTGTTTGTTCTCTCACCTCTTTTTGACCTCAAGAATCAAAATCTCTTTTCAGATGCTTTTGAAAAAAAATCACTTTGTCTTCTGTATTTTCTTTATATTTATCAGCCATATCAAAAAACATGGCTACTCCAGTAACAGACTGCATGATAGACAAGAAAAACAGAAAAAATAAAAATACCATTATGAGTTTCAGGATACTAGGAGCGCTCTCATCCTATTACAGAATCATTCTTCTGTGTCTGTTATCATTATCTCAGAGCCATTTAAAGGGCCTTGCATAACAATCTGTCTCATTCAGATTCCTGATCTGCAGTTCTAAGACACATCATTTTCTAAGTAAACAGTAAAATATAACCTGGCACCTTGACCAATCATCAGGGCACATTATTATTATTAAATCAATAGTAAATACCACTAGAACTTGAAATATTTGGATTTATATTCTTCTAGATTTACTGCATCCTATTATTTGTGTCCAAAAAAAGTCACCTGCTTCACTTAGGACCTCAACACAAGTGCTAACAAAATATAAGTTGACATAGTTCTATGTTGTAAGAAAAGCTTATTTTATTAATTTTACAGTTATGGTTTTCTGTCAAAACAAAGAACTTTACCTGTTCACAGAGTCTAGATCAGTGATGGCAAACCTTTTAGAGCTTTCATTGATACAAACAGCAAGCTGTGGCACCCGTGCCATAGGTTTGCTACCACTGATAGAGATGTAAAAGGAAAGTCATGCAAGATGGCTCACTCCCAGGTTTTACCTGCAGCAACCTTCCCCAACAGAGGGCCAGTCACTCCAAGCTCAGCAGAAGCACAGAGTTCACTTGGCACCCAAGGTATGCAATGATGGCTTCATACAGTGCCGCTGAACTTCAGTTTTCAGACATAACTAGGGGCTGTTACATCTCCAATGCAGATGCTAATCCAGAGGGTCTGAGGAGGGGCCTGACTGCTGCATTCCCAGGGAGCTCTTAAAAGGATGTTTCAAGCTGATGAAATGCACATTGGATGTCAAGGTTTTAAAGGATGTTTTCCACATTCAAGCATTGCCAGAGGAGTACCTTTTTAAAGTGCCTTTCTGCTAAATGATAATATGCATAGAATCATTAGTGTTGACCAAGGAGTAACAGTTGAGGCTACAGGAGGCCAGAAAGATACTGGAACAGAAGGGTCTCCTACAGTTCTTCTAGACATGGAGACTATCATGCCCAAAAGATAATCTTCCATAGTCCTTTGGTGTCCCATAATCCAAACTTCGTGGGGACACTTCTTATTGGGATCAATGCACATTCTGAATCCCCTTGTAAGACAACAGTTCTTTGGGTTAGGTGTGACCACTAAAATTGCCCACCCACTAAAAGAATCAGGGCTCCTTCCAGTGGCCCAAACAAGTACCAAGCATTGCTTCTTTTTTAAAGTCCCTTCCTCCTACCACCCAGCAGCCAGTGCTTCTGCTGCAGACACCTTTTGAGAATGTGAAAATCAGCAGCATTTCCCCCAGGTCCAGACACCAAACCAGAAACCAACTGAGTTCTCTGCTTCCTGATGCCAGCACACTGAGACATTCCTGATTCTTTCAGAGAGAGGAAAGGAAACCTGTAGGACCCAGGGAACTCCACAAATAGCTCTGTATTCATCAGAGTAGCTGGAGAAACCACAAGAGCAACAAAAGTCCTAAATCCCAGTCCATAAGGAAAAAGGAAAGACGTGATCAGCACATGCACATGTATGCATGGCTGGAGGATGAGAATAAATGGACAATGTTCAAGGTGAGCATGAGAGAGAGGAGTAAATGAAATCTAGAAGATGAGTATAAAAAGAGGCATGAAACAGAACAATAACTTTCTAAAATAAAAATAAAATCATAGGAAAGTGCCTCTCTCCAACCAGAAACACAGAAAACAGCAGTTTCCCATGGTTCAAAATTTCACTGGAGGTAAGAAGACTTAGCAAAGCAGCCTGGCTTAGCGGCCTCAGCAAAAGAGAAAATTCCACTCTTACATAGTAACAGGCCATACAAAGCCCTTTCTCCAAACTTCCAATTGCACTTGCATCAAGCTAATCTTTGAAAAACCCATCCTACTCTCACTACAGAGGCCTCCACCAGGACAACAGACTCCAGGCACTGTTGTAAGTCAGCTCTACTCACAGAAACCTCCTGACCCCGGGGAAATCAGTGCCCAAGGTTAGGGCACATGCCACCACCACCCCCAAGAGAAAAGCTTCAATCTTTTCTTGAGGGTGGCGGATTCCAAACCTATCTGAAACAAAGCCAATTACATCTACAAATCACAGCAAGCCTGGGGACTCTGAAAATACAGTGTAGGTAATCTATGATTTGGGGAGGCTTATACAGTGGTTAATTCCCTGTAAATATCCCTTGTTGAATCAGCTGAATTTGCTGAGAGGTTTGAGGAGTCTCAACCTGAGTTTATGTGCCTCTAACATTATCAACCAGGTGGATAGAGCCATGGCTATGAAAATGTGGGAAAATGAAGAAAATAAGGCAAAAATTTGACCTGTTTTCCAAGTGAAGCCCTAATTCAGTCATCTGCACTAGGTCAATTATTCATCCTCTACTTCAAACTTATCCAAAGGAGTAGGAGAGATCTACTCTGACCCCCTCTCCCCTAGAGAAAGGGAAAATATAGCATAAAAAGCCATCATAATAATGTTAACTGGCTGCTCTTTTGTGACAGTCTTGTGCTCATAATGTCGTATGAATCATCTCACCACAAACTGATTAGAGAGGAACCGTGATCACCTCCACTGAGTAAGTGAAAGAGTTCAGAGATGTTATGTAATTTACCTAAGGTCACAGGCCTATGAACCGGAGTGTACTGAAGTGCCCAAGTTTCCAGCCACTAGACGGCACTGGCTCACAGGGGAGGAGCCGGAGCCTCAAGCAACAGTCAAAACTATCCAGGCACATTAATATTTGGTGCAATGGCAACTGCAGAGTCAGTTCTGTGCTAACTAGATGATAGGAACATACTACCCAGGCATGGTGCAGACAGTGGACAGAACTAAATGAGCCAGAAAGTAAAGTGGCACAGGCCCACTGGGCCGTGCAAAGCTTGCTTAGAGCCACAGCTATTTTGTGACTGTATTTCTACAGTCACAAAGCATGGTGCAGCTGTATTTCTACAGTCACTGAAGCATGGTGAATTTTATTTTAAAAGTAAGTTATCATTAGGCTTTGAGATTTTTGCAACATTCTTTGGATAGTAAAACCTGTATCAAAACAATAACAATGCTTGCAAATATTCTACAAAATCAATAAGGCTGGAAATCTCTGCCTTACAAACAAAACTCAAGGGGCTGTGTATGATAGACAAGATTTTCTAGAGGATAAAGTAATTATTACACCAAGAAATAAAGGGATGGAGTGCAAAAGGTTATAAAGACTAAGTTTTTTCATTTTAGGACAATAAAGGCAGTGGCGAGTAAAGTAGAGCCTAGCAGTCCTCATTAACTCTGATTTGGCCTCTGCTTGCCCTGCACACCAGCACCTCTGCAATGATCACCATCCTGCTTACAACTGACTACTTACAGAAATACCCAAAGCGCAAGTCCATGAGACAAAGCAGCTCAATAAGAAGGAATCAAGAAGGAACAGGGGGGATCATAAAAAGGAAGTGGAACCAACTGCATTGGTGCCAAGAACTCTCATGGAGCACCAAAGTTCTGTCTCCCAGAGCACTTTGCAGTGGAACAACCATCCTGCTCACCGGGCCTTTGTAATCACACTGCACCACCTGGAGCGCTAGAGAAGGTGAGGACTGGTTGAGGGCGGCTGCACACCTCCATCCACACTGAGAACCTGTGACTTGCATTCTCCAGCACAGAGCAATGGTTGTTTCTCAAACTTTCTTATATAGACATTTTCAAGGTAATTACATTTGTGGGAACACAATTCATCTCTATTTGAAAGCTTTAGTCCCAGAGGCAAATAATGCAATTATTTCATGCAATAAGAAA
Organism: Dolichotis patagonum; assembly: GCA_004027295.1. NCBI lineage: Eukaryota > Metazoa > Chordata > Mammalia > Rodentia > Caviidae > Dolichotis > Dolichotis patagonum. The sequence continues at coordinate 22,087 of PVJX010015106.1, forward strand.
GACTGTGTTCTCCAAAGTCTGGAGAACAGCTACACGGTACTTCTACGTTCTGATCTTTTTGATCAGAAGGCTTTTTGCAAAGCCAATGAAATCAACCAACATCAATGTGTTTCTAAGGGCAACAAAGCACAACCCAGTCTTTCCAGTTGGTAAGGTGATTTTTCCACACTCAATGCAGTCCTAAAAGGCCCATATGGTTGACGTATTTTTAACAACTTCTAAAAAGAGAACTTTAGCAGAGGTTGTGCACTCCCCAAGCCACTGTAGAAAGGACTGAAATAATGTCCAACAGGAGAAATGACAACTGATAATGGTGTCTCAAATCACTCATTTTGGACTCTAAACATACATACATTAGCTGAAAGAACTCCATCCATGCGTCTCTTGTCTCATAATTCCACCAAATCATCTGACATTACTTACAAAAAAAACTCTCAACAAGTACTTTAATAGGGTCCTTTTAGTTCTTTAGCAAGTGAGGGCTATTAACCTCATAGAAACTAAATTCTTTGGGGCCAGCAGCCTTAATCACATGGTTTATTAAAAGATTTTTAGTAGCATGTGTGGTATAAGGATGCTTATAAAAATCAAATTCTTGGTTACACAACAATGAATAGCCTTCAAAAAGTGCTATATCCAGCCTAACGATGGTATTCTTGTCACAATGAGGAAAGAAAGGGATCTGTTGAAAGTGAGGACCAACATTACACAGCTTTTCTCTGTCATCTGAATGTACTAAGATGTAAGGTTATTATTGCAAGCTGACTTTAACTTGGTAACTGCTGTACTGTTTGACACATAATATTCACATTTTTAAACATTCAATTTAAAGAAACAAGCACACATTTAAGTTAAAATAACATTCAAATAATATATCACTGAAGGTTTGATCAAGTCATTTCTAGATAAAGTAAGAGAGATATGCAGGCTGGTGATGCAATCATCACTCAGTTGAATGTCTTAGGTATTACCTGACTTAAATGATCTTACTTTTAAGGTAGAAAGAAATCACAGTACCTTCTTGGCCTTATAAATAAAGTTAAGGATGGCTGCCATGCTAAATCTCCAGAAGACGTAGCTTAAAAAGCTATGTTTGCCACTTGCCACTTTTCTATCCAGAAAAACTATTTCTAATCAACATCACACGGGAATAATGGGCTGGCTCTATAGTCATCTCCAAGTTAGGACAGCAGAAGGTACATAAATGAAAACATTTCTGCCTAAGACAAAGACAACTTCTGCTTTAGTGGGGCATCCTAAGGGAGTAGAAAGATGTCTTGCTGCATTTGGAAGAAAGCTCTGACTTCTGCTAGTTGAGAGCATTTCTGAAGTGGATTTGGAACTGGAGGATTCCTCTTGTACCTGCCTTGACCTTTGGGACTTCTTCCCATTATCCACCCAGATTCTCACAAGTGTGTCTTCCTTTCCACTGGGATAATTGTGCCATTTCTAATGTTTCTAATAGTGCACAGATCTCCACTGGACAAAAATCACCCCACTGGGCAAGGCAAGCAAAAGGGAACTTCACTCCCCACTCCCTAATCGTCTCCTCATAGGTGCTCTGTGACATGCACTTATTTACCTGCTGCCCTCTGCTCTAGAACTTAAAGGATATCATTCGCTTGGTAGCGAATTTTAAAAAGGGCCTTTACGACTGTATGAAAAGAACAGAGATTGAACTTGTTTGACTGACTAATTGCTCTAAGAACTTAGGTTGAAGAGATCTCAGTAGCTGCCCTAAGACATTTCAAATCCACTGAATACCTTTCTGGTGAAACAAGCAGAAATATCTTACCTTCAGAAACCACACTAAATATCATAAAAGCAAAAAAAAAAAGGCCACATTTCACTGCACATGAAGAGAGTAGGCAGCGGCTGCAAAAGCTTTTATCTGAAGGCTTGCCTTGTCTCTACCCATAGCCTAAGATTTAAGTGCAACACAGGAAAGTCACTGTGGAAACAATAATATTGATTTCGGAATCGATCTCCCATGAGGATTAAATAGGGATTCAAAATCTTCCAAACCAGGTCCAGATCAACTGTAAATTAGAAAGACTTTGAGGCCTTGGGCTTTGATTTTTCAATACTACTATCTCTGAAAATTCTGCCCTTGGCTGTGTCTAAACCCGAATCCCCGACTTAAACAAGACGCTGATTTATAGAGCAAGGGTTTCCAAACAGATTGTAAGAAATCCCAATCCTTCCCTGGCTCCTGTGGTGGAATTCCGGCGAGTTGAGCTGACTGGGGGCGTGCCTCTGACCCTCACCTTCCCCATCTCCAGAAGCCTCTCGGGTTCCTGGGGGAGGAGCTACGCTCCTGGCCGCTGGCCAGGGGAAGGGTGCCGCGGCACCGGAGGGGAATCCCGGGTTCCCCTGCCGCACGGGCTGCGCGCTCGGTGGTAAGCCAGACGGGAAAGGTCAGCGGCGCCCCGGCCAGCCCGCCCCTGGGGACCCGCTCCGCCGCGCCGCCTCACCTTCGTGGTGGAAGCTGCGCACCGTGTTGGCGCGGCTGGCCGCCCTCTCCAGCCGCTGGTCCGGGGCGGGCGCGCCGGGCTGGCCCGAGTGCCGGCGGTACAGGTCCAGCATGTAGGGGGGCACCACGGCGTCCCTGCTGGGGGTGGGTCTCTGCTTCAAGCCAAACATGCTGAGCAGCCGCAACTCGAATTCGCTCAGGATGTCGTCCGAGGGCTGCGACGAGGGGCGGCCCGACGACGCCGCGAACTTCCTGCGGCCCAGCTCGGGAATCAGGCCGACCGCGCCGCCCAGGAGGACCTGGGGAAGCAGCAACGCTAGAAGACAGCGGGTCCCGGCCACCATGGTCGACCTGCGGACAGGGCCGACGTGAGTCACCCGAGTTCCCCGCCCCGTTCTCCCGCCAGCCCGCCCCCGCGGCCCGGGGCTCTGTGCCGCCGCCTCCAGGGTGCTCTCCTGGCGCGCGTCGTTGGAGGGGTCGCCAGTCCTTGCGAGCTGTCCCCGTCCAATTCCATTCTCACCCATCTGACTTCTCATTAGGGGTTTTGCCCTCAACCAAGAGAGTCTGCGACTGCCACCTTTTTGTCTATGACACCAGTTCTGACGGTGAGCGCTGGAAATCTGGGAAAATCACCGTTTGTCTGGCACCCTGGTCCCCTACAAACCCGCACACTGTCCAGCGCTCACTTGCGTATAAATACGCATCGACAGTGCATGTGACTTCCTGAGAGGCACTGTATATAACTTCCTCACACACACACTCACACACACACGCACACTCACTCTCTCACACATACCCACGCGCGCGCCTGTAACTTCCAGACCTGTAAACTCAACTTCTGAAGGCGCCTGCAACTTGGTGCCCAAGCCCCTAAGCTGCAGGGTGAACAACAGGCCACTCCATCACCCTCGTGCCATCCACAAACACAAGCAGCCTCCCGGGAGCCTGTAACTGGCTCCTATCTACTAATGCACATGTCAGCTGTTAAACACACTGGCATTGTAGCACTGCCTCTCGCACTTGTGGAATCAAATCCGTGAACTCCAACTCCTGGCCCTTTCCTCTCCGAGTGGAGACTGCAGATTTCCTGAAGAAACCCGAAGAATGAATAAGGGATCTCCAAGGCCAGAAGTACAGGTTGGCAACTAACGGCTGAAACCCAGGGGCCCCTCAAAGAGATTTCTTTACCTGTTTTTAATCGTCTAAGTGGTAACAGGCTTGATAATATATTAAAAAGGGGATGGAGTCGGGGGCGGTGGGGCGGGGGCGCCCCGCAGCGCTGGGCTGCACGTGGATCAGCTGAGGTCTGTTTATGTCCAGCCCGTCCCACCCCAACCCGGGAGGCGCAGAGCCGGGAGCCGCGTCCCCCACCCTGGCCTGGGCCTGACCCCGGCCCCGCGTCCTTTACCTTTAGGAGACCGCAGTCCGTCTAGGAAGCACGCGGAGACACGTCCATTGAAAAAGCTTCCACATGGAAAAAGCTCGGTCCAAAGAACCGGCGCAGGGACCGGGTGTCCGACCCCTTTCCTGGCCGTACAGTCGCCTCCTCGCTCAAGGAACAGCGTCCCGGGTCGGCCCGGCGCGGGGTAGCGGGGCTGGGGGACAACCCGGCTGGATCCGCCGGCCGGCTAGAGGCGCGGGCGCAGGCGGGGAGCAGGAGTCACTCACTCTCCGCGCAAGTTCAAGAAGTCTCCAGCCAAGTGCTGACACACAGCCGCGAGCAGGGGGAGGAGTGCAGGGCCGGGCGAGCACGGGAGGGGAGAAGGGAGGCTGGTGCCGTCGCCGTCCTTGGGCGCCGGAGCTCTTGGGACGCGCGGCCGGCTCCGGGGCTCGGGGCTCAGGCGCTCGGCGCTATCCCCGCCGCGGCGCCGGGCTCGGGCCGGCCATCCTGGGCGATGCCGGGTCCGCGGAAGGGCGCAGCGACGATCTGGGTGCCGGGCGGGCAGGCGGCGCCCCCGCATCACTCCGCCTTCCTCCAGCGCTGCCCCACGCGCGCTCGCCGGGGGCACCCGCCGCGGCTTCGGCGTCCCGCCGTCCTCGGACGCATTTTCCCGCGGCTCCGGCCGAGTCCCGGGCGGTGGGGGCGGGCGGCCGCGCTCTCCTAGCCTTCAGGCCGACTGTCTTCCCGGCCAGCCCGGGGTCCGCTCACACCGCGGCCGGCGCGCCCCCGGCTCCGGCTCCCCGGTGGGGGACGCCGGGCATCGCGGCGCTCGGGCTCCGCTCGGGGCTCCGCGGCGCTCTGCGCGCCTGTGCGCCGCTCCGGCGCGGCCCGGGCGGCCGAGGCCACAGCGACGCGGCGCACACGGCCAGGCGCTGCAGCCGGTGCGGGTCGCTCCCTGTGCTCCGCGCGGCGCTCGCCCCGAGGGCGCGCGGGGGCCGCGGCTGGGGCTGCGGCGTCCGGGGCGGCGCTGCGAGTGCGGGCGCGGAGCGCGGCGCGGCGGGGCGAGGACTCCGGCGACGGCGGCGGCGGCGGCGCTCGCGGCTTTTAAAGGGGACGCCGCCTGCCGGCTGCCTCTCGGCCGGGGCGAACACCTCCCCCTCGGCAGCGCAGCTCGCCGGGGATCCCCGAAAGGAGGGCGGGAGCAGCGCGCAGGGGTGTGGAGGGCGCGCCCGGGCGGCCGCTGCGGGGTGGGGCGGAGGGCGGGGGCACGAGGCCGCGGAGAGCAGATCTATTGCATCGCCCGACCCTGGAGAAGACTCCTTCGGGAAATCCAGTGGAGATGCAGGTCTAGCCTCTTGTGTCCCCACCGGCCCGTTATTCAACTTTCGTTTTGAAGTTTTTCTCTACTAGTCTATTTTTAAAAAGAAAAAATCAGGTTACGAGGTATCTTGGCTGAGAGGTGGAGTAAACACTTGTGTTTTGGGGGGGGCTGGAAAATAAGGGTGGAAAGTGGGTGTTATTTACGCGTAAACACAGATTTGTGTAGACTTACATAAATACATGGATATATTTATATTCAAATAACATATGTAATATACAAAAACGTATGCCAAGGTTTCTAAAAATGTTTATTTGTGTAAACATATGCAGCGGAAGGTACGTACCAGTTTCTATGAACGGGTCTGTAGTAGTGACGTGGGGTTCTCCTGTTCGTGCCATGTGTTATGTGGACTGTGCGTGTGGCGGCCAGAGAGGTGGATGGGAGGGATTCTATTTCTTTCTTTCTTTCTTTCTTTTTTTTTTTTTATGGTAGCAATCACTGTGATACTTATCTTGCCCAACTCTGAGGCAGGAGATAAGCAGCTCAGGGGAGGGTACAATAAAGCACGGTGTGAGCTAAGCATACAAGACAATTTGGGACCTTCCAGACTTTTCTACCCCACCCCATTCCACCAGGTCCCCAGAAGCGGAGACAAGTGGCCAAGTCATCTGTCTTCCTTGGCTGAAATATTCCCCAAAGCTGCTGCACCATGAAGCTCTCCTGGGAATGCTTGTCATCCCTCCCGGGATTTCAGAAGCACCAACAAGTTGCTCGCATGACCCCCAAAGACAGCAGACCTTTTAGGCCTGCATAGTAGAGATGGAGAAAACTGTTTTTTGTTTGTTTGTTTGTTTTGGGTTTTTTTTCCAGTTGAGGAGCTAAAATAATTCTAGGCTCTACTCACATAAATTGGATTAGCAACCCACAGAGGGGTGTTGGGCACTCACTGTTCGTGAAGGTATAAAGGTCAAATGAGGTATTTTGGAGGATGCTTGCCTACTAGGAAAAAGAAGAGAGGGGGTAAAATATTCAGGAATATACTACTTTGTTCTTTAAAAAAAAGTGGCATGGAAGTTGTCACTCTGAATCACTGGACACCAAGCAAGTCGGCAGTAAAACATGTTCTCCTCATAGACACTTAAGTCAAAAAGTGTTTATGATACTTCCGAAACCATTTCCTTCCCCATCGAGTTTAAATGAGAAGTTAACAATTGCTTCTGTCATCAGTGAGGTTTTAAAAACAAAACTAAATAAAACCTATATGGGACTTAAATCAGCATGTTGCTTTTAAAGAGGAAGAGAAAGCTGAGAGCTGTTGGACACACCCCAAGAAAGGATGAAAAATGAATCTGGTGATGACATCAAAGATGTCTGGCAGCTTTAGGCTTTCATAATTTGAGAAATGGATACCTTGTCAGTGCACATGATTTTGATAGTCGAACTGAGGGAAAACTTACATGTCTGGACATTCTATCCTGTGTCAGTATCACCCACCACAACCCTCCTTTATGTAGGGAGTGCGATTTCTGAGGGGCTGCTGAATACTTATCCGAAGCAGAACTTTTCCTACAAGTTGGCCCTATTTCTCTCTTTGAAGAGCAAGGCCCTCTGGTTGTTTTTTAGATATGGCTGCCCTCTTGTGGTGGATGTGAGTTGCAACGTTTATGAGAAAGAAGTAGCTTAATTAAAGAAGTAGCTTAATTAGTTTGCAAAGGCAGATTTGGGTACAAAGTACAAGGCTGATGTAGAGTACATTTTCCAGAAAACAGCAATAGTCAGGATGGATAAACCTAAATAGAGATAATTCATTTCTTTTCACTGTTTTTCCCATTGGCCGCTTTCCACCTGCACCTTAGAATTTGGGGTAATTTGATACTTTGAGACCACATTGTCTCTTTGCTTCCAGTGTAGCAACTACTGCTACCCTGGTTGCATCTGTTTTTCAAAGGCTTATTCAAAGGTTTTGAGTCCTGATGCTGAGATTCCTTCTGATTTTATCAGATTTGATGTGTCTGCGGTACAAGTGGCAAGGTATAGGCATGGGTGGGGGTGGGTATTTAGTTAAGGGATAGTGGTGGTGGCAAATGCAGACATCTCAGAAAGGACAGGCAAACCAGGTAAAAGTGCCAAGATGGCAAGGTGAAGATTCTATATAGAGACAAAGATGATTATTGCTTTAACATTCCAATCCTTTCTTGCGAGTTTTTCAAGAGATACCGGAAATCCGTAACTGATTGTGTGTGGATATGACCTGGGATGAAATTAAGTGCTTAAAGAGTCATACTTTGGCAACTTTTCCTTTAGCAGTTCAGCCCAGATAATGTTTAATTTTATTGCATCCTGCAGCTATTAGCATTGTTCCTGCTAGGCCAACCATTATGCAAATTAACACTGAAATAATGATCCTCATGTATTGTAAAGGTCACAGCAGGCGTGACAGGATCCATCTACCTTGTAATTGTCATTCCACTGAAACCTGTGGCAACTCCCTTGAGAAACCTCTTGGCTTTTAACATATGTGTCATTTATTACTCTGTGACACCCAGCCCCAGTCCTACTTAATTTGCTCAGTGAATTTTTTTTTACAAGAACCAGGAATCACAGAGAAGAACAACATTCATTTCATCAAACTTACACTTACTTAATGCTTGATTAGCTACAGTAGGAAGGATAGATAGAATGGAGTGATTTGGATGCATATGGAAGCCAAGTTGGCCAAGAGATACTGTTTTAGCTTATCCACTGAACATTGTTTAATTACCGTATAATGACATAGGTATCCATCTGGCCAGTGACACTCAAAACGTTTTGATCTTGTGTTTATTAGGTTCTGAGGAGTTAACCACAATATTTTTTACATAAACACTCTTCAAATTTTATTGAACAGTGATGAAACCTATGATGCTCTGCCACTTAGGTCCCAGTGAAAACAAATATACACAACCATGGCACATAGTTTATTTAGACTTTAGTGGGGGAATGTGATGTGTTCACAGGTAAATACTAAATACAAGGCATGTGAGATAAGAACTTTAAAAGAAGCGAGAAATGAACTATCGCTGTGGTTTCAGTGGAGAGCCATCTAAATTCTGAAATGGGGACTCAATAGATCCAGTGGGAGCATTCCAGAGGAATATTTGGGTGTGTAGGATTTCAGTAAGCTCAGCAGGTATCCTTATGACCAACATCAGCATTCATACAGCAGACTTTCCATCAACACCATTAATTACTGAGCTGTAGGCCCTAGATGCTTTCCATTTGTTATTTATTGCATTTAATCCTCCTATAAACTTTGCACAGTGGGTGTTATTAACTCTATTTTATGGATAAAGAAATTGGATGGAAAGGTAAAGCCATTTCCCCAAGCTCACGCAGCTAGCAAGTAACACAAACAGTAGTTTATTCTAGAACTTGTGTTTTTGCCTCTCACTACCACCACCACGACCACACTAATACCCTCTCAGTTCCATTCAGTGGGACATACGTAAGCCAAGGCAGCAGGTGAAAAAAAGTAGGATGGGGTTCTGAGGAATATGAGGAGTTAGCACAAATTTGGAGGTGGGTTTGGGTAGAAATAAGGCAGTACTAGGAGGTCAGTCTATTCTTGAGGCAGGGGCCCTACAGGAAAGTGACGGTCCTTCTAGAGGGGCAGGTGAAAGGAGTCTTAACAAAGGAATATTGCAGAAACTCATGGCAGAGTGGAGGGAGAATGGTAAGAGACAGAGAGGTATGAGGCCCACCATGGGAAAGCCGTCAGGCCTCGCTGGCCTTAGATCCACCCAGCACAAGAGGAGCAGCTCTGAGGGCCTCAAATGCTCAGCTGGAGGAGAAGCATTGGCAGGAGCTGAAAGAGAATGAATGCCTCAACCTTTCTCCTCTCTTACGCCCTGAGCATCTGTGAGCAGGCCCATTGCCCTAATTTGGGAAGGGACAGTGTATTAGTTGTCTATTGCTGTGTAGCAGGTTGCCATGAACTTAGTGACTTAATGCTCACTTATTATTTCTCAGTTCCTGTAGGCTGAGAATCCCAGCGTGGCTAGGCTGGGACTCTCAAGGTCTCACAGGATGCAGTCAGCACTAACCAGGGCTGGAGCCTGGCTAAGGCACAGAGTGCTGTGCCACACTCATGGGGTTATTGGCTGAATCTACTGTCTTGTAGGTGTAGGACTCATTCACAACCACTTCTTTCATCAAGCCAGCAGGAGACCACCCAACTCCCAGGCCCTCTCAGCTGAGTATATTACGCTTGCCTAATACCATCAACATTTTGAGTAATTTGCATTCAGTTGCTTAGGAAGATTAATTACATCTGCAGAAACCACTTCACTGGTATATGCAGCATACTCTGTAATGGGAATAAAATCCATTATGTTCATAGATAAATTCTTACTCAGGACAGGGAAGCAAGACATGGAACACACTTAGTGATGCCAGCACTCAGGGAGGCTAAGGCAGATCACACATCTGAGCTCAATCTGGGCCACTTGGCAACTTAGTGAGACCCTGTCTCAAATTTTTAAGACAGCTGGGGACATAAGTCCCTAAATTTAATCCCAGTACAAAAACAAACCAAAACCAAAGCCAAACCAAACCAAAACAAAAAGCACAATGTAGCATACTGAGTCTATGCAGCAGACTCTGGGAGTCCCCATCCCTACAGTGTGAAGTTCACTCTTTAGGCACAAAGCAAGACAGTGTGCTGGGGTGGAAAAAGAATATCCGGCATAGTAAGATGTGATGGTAAGCAGACTCCAAGACCTTGAGGCTCACAACTGTGAGCCTAATGACTTTGTGCTCTATCCTGTATAAGTGGATCACTGCGTAAGGATCTTACTTTTGTGCTTAGAGATTCACGTTAGGACGCAGAATGTCACATTCAGTAATTAGGGGGAAGGGAGTAGAAAAAGAAATTGTAGACCAAAAGACCAGTGAGTAGCTTTTATGACGATCTCCACAAGTGGTCAGAGAGGTCTACAGTCCACATAGGAATTCAGCCCACATGAAAGCTGTAGCAGAGATCCGCTGAGTGGCGTGTGGCATGTGAGCACTGAAGCTTTGGAGATGGAAAGAATGGAATATTGGCGGGGACAGAGGCTACGTGGCAAAAAAAAAAAAAAAAAAAAAAAAAAAAAAAAAAAAACCAACACACACACACACACACACACACACAACGAAACAACAACAACAAATAAGTATTAGACAAGCACTTAACAAAGATCAGTATGAACTGAAGCCAAATGGGAGGCTCAGGTTTTAAAAGAACCAATGAGCCTCTGGTTAAATATCCTCATGGAAATCTAGAACAGGTCCCTAGACATTAGCCAGGAGTTTAGGGAATTTCAGGTTAGCAAAGGGAGTTGTAGCATTGTGTGGTAAGTCTTAATCATTGGAAAAGAAAGACGTTGTTATTTATATCTGGGATGTCTCCCAATGTTACTTGTTCAGAGGGATGCTTGTGAAGGTGGTTGGCTCTGGGGGCACTATACTTCACTGTTCAGTTCATAACTAAATGTGCTTTTAGGAGGTAGGGCTTGGTGGGAAGAGGTGGGTTGCTGGGAGTGTGATCTGGAAGGGTATTTCTCTCCTTCTGACTTGTCCCTTCTCTCTCTGCTTTCTGGCCACCACGACAGGAGCAGTTTTTCTCTGTAGCAGGCCCTTCCACCATGCCATTTATGCCCTGGAGCCAGTCCACCATGGAATGGAACTTCTGCAACTATGAACCAAAACAAATCTTTCCTCCTTTAAAATGCAGGTGGGGGCTGGGGATTTAGCTCAGTGGCCTAAACGTCTGCCTGGCCAGTGCAAGGTCGTGAGTTTGATCCCCAAACCCCCCCCAAAAAATAAAATAAATAAAATAAAATAAGATGCAGGTGGTAGATATGGGTCCCAGTGATGAAGAAAGTGCCTGTAAGAAAAGGATTAGCAAGCAAGGCCATCGATGTCACTTTCAAAGTGGTCACAGAAGTAAGAAAAAAAAGATTTTGGTGATGTAGCATGGAAAGCAGAAGAAGAGAGTTTTCAGAAAAGACCCATCAATAGTCTTAAATGATGATGGCCAGAGAACAATCAATAGAGTTATGATGCTTCTAAATTGCAGATGCAGAATAAAAATAAATGGAGAAGACCACAGGGGATTGAAGTAGGACCCTTTAGACTTATCGAGCAACTGTCACTAATGCCTTCAATATGATAGCCACAAACCTTTATCCTCAAATAGCTTTTTAAACTCAAACTGTGTGGCAGAAACCAAATATCACCTAGATATTTGCAAAACTGTGAAAATGATTGAGATTTTTACTCTTAGTTACTCACTCAAGATAACTTTCTGTTTAGTGTATCACCTCAGCTTCCTACTCTCTGTATTTCTTAGTGGGCAGAGCTCTGCAGAGAGGTGACTCTACAAATGATGTGGAGGTCTCATCTGTGAAGACCTGTTGATGTCTTAGCTTTTTTATCAGGACTTGACAGAGGTCCATGAGAAAGCTCATCATCTCCAAACTAGAACACAGCCGCTCCAGAGAGTTTATTCTGAAAGACGAGTGAGATGAAAAACCAACTCAACAAAGATAAAGATTTTTTTTAAAGATGTCAGATAGCTGGAAATGTCCTTATCTGACCCAGAACATCTGCTGTCATAGTTACCCAGGGCTTTGAACTGACAACTAACTATAAATGAGATAAACTGGTAAGTGCATTTATGATGATTTGAATGTTTAGGCAAATAAGATTTTGTTTCAGTCTGACCTGATCTCAAACTCCCTACTTCAGGTCCCCCAGATCATCTCACTTGATTTCCTAAGAGGAACTCGGAATCCTGCAGGAAAGGGCTCTTTTGGTCACCTGCATGTTGCATTCCTTTGTATTCTTTTGCCTTCCTCTTGCCTTCTTTATAGCTTTTGGGGACAGTTCTGTTTTTCACCACAGTCTCAATCCTAGTGTTTCTTTCGATTTTGTTGGGTAAGTAAGGAGATCAAATAATCTATCATCTAAACAGGTACCTTTTTTGAGCAGGAATTAAGAAAGTCTTTGTTATGGCTTGTGTCTAGATTTCCCCCAAAGCCTCATGCAGTCATGGGTGGGGCTTTTTTAGAGGTGGCTGAATCTACAGTGGGATTGATTCATGGTGCAATTCTATGATTAAGGGTGCAAGGATTAAGGGGTGAGTGGTTTCTAAATAAGTCCAAAAATTGGTTTGGCACACCCTAAACTCAGTACCCTGATAGACAGAAAGAGGCTTGTCTTGTCCTTTGTTGTTTTGCTACCTTCTACCCACCATAAACTGTTTCTCCTCCATAATGCCTGTCTGCCATGCCACTCTGCCTTGGAGGCAACCAATTATGGACTGAAAACTCTACAAACTGTGAGCTAAAGAAACCTTCCTTCCTTAACTTGTGAGTGTTGAGTATTTTGTCTCAGCAAGGAGAGAAAAGTAACTAAGACAGAATTTGGTACCAGGTGAGTGGGGTTATTGCTGTGACTATACCAGACCATGTGGTTCAGAAGCCATTGGGACTGGCTAATGGAAAGAGTTTGGAAAGATTCAGACATTCAGCTGAATGTACTTGGTGGCTGTACTTGAAGGGAGATCCTTGTCAGAGCTCTGAAGACCAGAAACCTGATAAAAATGTTGCTGGTAAAGACCAGGCTCAGGAGGTTTCTGCTAGGAAGAAGGGCAGCATTGGCTGTTGAAGTACAGAGCATGTGTGTTATGGCCTAGTAGAAAATTAGTCTGCATTTTGCTCATGTCCAGAGACTTTGCCTGAGATTAAGATTAAGGGTAGTGGACTAAATAATGTTGCATAAAATGTTTCAAAAGAGTCTAATATTGAGGCCATAACATGGCTACTGTTGGGAACTTTAAGCCAGATTTATGTTGAGAATCAAGAGTGAAGAGCTCAGAAAAATGAGTCAAAATGTTGTGATTTTGGCCAGAAAGGAAGCTGCAGTAAAGTGCCATCCTATGAAGATGGAACAGAGGAAAAATTGGTCACTGGAAGGACTATCAAGAAAAAGATGAGTTTTTCAGAAGAAAACAACAGAAAAGATAGCCTGAGAACAACACAAGAGGACTCCAACCTTTGCAGCCTCAGAGTTGCAAAAGTGAGAGACTTTGTTTTGAGAAGAGAGTCACAGAGGATCATGTTCTAAAATGGCAGTAGCTTAGAGTATTCATTCCTTGGGATTTGGTTCAGAGTGCTCAGAGATTCAGGTACAGCCCCTACACCTGGCTATTTCTCCCTCTGGTAGCAAATCCTGGCATCATCTACATGATTCTGGTCTCAGGTACATGCAGAATGCAAGAGTTATGGGGTCAGGAAGGCTTCCTCCAGAAGGCCTGGGAGGCCAACCAGTGTGCCCTTGAGAGGGCAGTGTGTGAAGTTGGGAGAGAGAAGCCAAAGGTACAGTGGAGACTGCAAAAATTTGGAGAAGCCAGGTACATGGAATGTCTGAGGATAGCTGTAAGGAGGGTGAAGAGCTGGCCCAAGAGAGAAACCATAGCAGCTATTTCCATCAGTAATGCTGTACACACAGAGCCACCCAATCCCTTTGGAGTTCACATCTTGCTATAGACTGCCTCCCATGCTGTTTATGGAAATATAGGCCTTAATGTTTGCCCTGCTGGATTTTGGACTTGCTTTGGTCCCATTCCTTTGTATTCTCCTATTTGTATATTTTGGAATGGTAATGTCTATTTTGTGCCATTGAATGTTGGAAGTATTTAACTTTCTTTTCATTTGTACAGGGACTAGCAGCTACCAGTCTGCCTTAAGTCTCAGAAGAGAATTTGGACTTGGTCTTTTCAGCAATGCTGAAACTGTTAGGACTCTGGCAATTCTTGGAGATGGACTAAATGCATTTTGCATAGAGGGATGTGTGTGTGTCTTACAGGCAAAATGTTATGGCTTGGGTCTAGATGTCCCTCCAAAGCCTCATGCAGTCATGAGTGGAGGTTTTCAGAGGTCAGTCTAGAGTGGGATTGATTCATGGGTAATTCCAGGACTAAGAGTGCCAGGATTAAAGGTGAGTAGTTACTAACTCTGTCTAGTAATTGATTTGGCAGCACCCTAAACTCAGCATCCTGAATACAATGTAAGAGACAGAAAGAGGCTTGTCTTATCTCCTGTTGTTTTGCTATTTTCTTCCCTCCATAAGCTGTTTTTTTCTCTGTAATACCTGTCTGCCATTTAGCCCTGTCTTGGAGGCAGCCAATTATGAACTGAAACCTCTACAAACTGTGAGCTAAAGAAACCTTTCTCCCTTAACTTGTGGGTGTTGAGTATTTTGTCTCATCAAGGAGAGAAAAGTAACTAAGTCTAATATATTGGAACAACAAGAGTAAACTGGAACTGTCCTGCATATGCAGGGCCTTACCTGATGTTTCTATATCCCAGCTCATCACCTGCACTATTTTTGGTCTGTGTCACTTGATTTGGCATTAGTTTTAGAATATCTTCTAAGGAGTCTTAAGATTCCCATTTATTTGTAATTTCCTTAATTTCTTAAAAAATTTTTTATGAATCAATGCTATCTATCAAAGTAAATGTCTCAGTAAATATTTATAATAATAAATGCTTCTTTAGTTCAAATTGACTTTCCAGGTTCATTTAATTATTCCATCTCATTTTTATAAACACTTATTTGCAAAATGAAGAAGCACCAGAGAATTAAGTACATATAAAATAGATTACTTCCTTGATTTTAAACTACTTGAGATCAGCAAATGTTTAATAAGTGAATAAAAATAACTATTAGATGAATTCACAGAGTATCTCCAAGTCCTTAAAAGGCTTTCAGTGTTGGATTTAGAAAAGATATGATTATGTTACAGAAAAATAGTGAGTTTATAAATGAAACTTTGGTAATTAACGCAACTATTGTCATTACTATTCCTTTGTAAGTAGCTTTCACAGATGTTTTATCTTCAATGAATGAACAATAAATTTGTGACTAGAAAAGGTGATACAAATCATGAAAAGATATAAGAAGAAACAATTATCAATAGGTGAAAATTATCTCCAAATAATGAATGAAACAGTTGAAATTATCTGAAGACCTTTAACAAAATCAGCCAAAGTTTTATATATTGGCTTTCTTGGAGAATTTCTGAGTGATTGTTTATTCTTTACAGGAAGAAATATCCCAGGAGAATAATGTATTTGCAAGTTCTAATTAATACCTAGGGATTCTTCATCTACTTAAAAACTTTATTTGCATGTATCTCCAACTTTCACACATGCAGGGCCACACGAAGCCTCCTAAGCCTGGCATAATTGGCTCTCACTGTCACTCTTGTGCATCTCTCTGAAGAGCTTTTGTGGCACTGGCTGAAAATTCATTTCATCTCAGTTATCTGTTAATTCATCAGACACAACTGTCTGAGTGGGACCCAAGAGAGTCTTCTTCTTTCTCTAATAATATAGAAAACATGTCTGTTAAGCAAATGCTTTGGGGTATATGTCACCTGAAAGATTTTAAGAAATGCCTGATTTTTTTCTCCTTTCTGTACTTTACAGTGTCATGCTGCAAACCAGATGTAGCCTACACATCAGTGTCTCCCAGGACCTCTTCAACACTGACTACTACAGTAGCTACCTGATTGTCAACTAAGGACTTTTTCTCATCTGGTACAGTTTGCCCACATGCATTGCTGGTCACATGTACTAGGGAGCTAGCACCTCCAGTAGCTAATAATCAAGAGCCCACCACCTCATACGGATAGGTAGGATAACTCTAAGTGCGTAGCCTAAAGGACCCCAGTGTTTCAACCAGCCACATGATGACTCATTTAGTAATACACACTTGATAAGGATTCTTGCCTTTCCCTGCCTCTCCTTTTTCACTATAATTTTGTTTTCTTCACATCCTCATAACCTACCCAAATCCTTGACAACATGCTGGCTTCTGGAGGAACTCAAAATGATTGCTGGATATTCTACGGACTTGAGATAGTGTCTCTCAAAATTTAAGTTGCATTTTACTTTACTGAGAATGAAATAAAACTCTTGACTTTAGAGACTTATTTCCTGTACTTGGTTCATTTATTCACCCAGTGACTTTCACTTTTCCAGGCGCTGCTAAGTTTCTGGAGTGACAAAGATGAATATCATGATTTACACACATTGATCACATAGACATTTAAGCAAGGTACAGGAATTGAACCATGAATAGAACTAGGTACCTTCATCTAGAGGTCGGAGACGTTTTCCTGGGAGGCCATTACACTTGCATTGGATCGTGAAAACAGAGCAGGTGTTGGGCAGATAGACCAGGAGGCGGAGGGCATTCCAGGCAGGAGGAACAGCAGGGGTAAAGGCACAAAAGCATGAAACATCAAGATGCATTAAAGAAATGATCAGCAATTAAGCATGACTGGATGGAGGTGCAGAGAAAGGTGCCAGCATTTTGCTGGCTAAAGGAATTTGGTCTTTTCCCCCATAAGATCTACTGTGCTTCTCAGAGCAAATCTCTTTGGTAGAAGTGGGCATGATGGTTTGGAGTAGAGCCAGATTATAGGCAGAAGGACACATTAAAAGGTGGTTGTAATTACTTAATCAAGACACAGGGATTCCATGCATGCAGCGGAAGCATGGGGTGAACAAAAAGACTATAAGAAATTGAGAAAGTTGAGATTTGATGAGACTTAATGACCTGGGGGGATGAAAAAGGAGTTGGAATGCAAAGTACAGAAAATGTAAGAGGAGGAGCGTACTTTATGTATAAATGCATAGTTATGGAGGAAATTTTTGAGCAGTCTCAAATTCCAAAGTCTCAACTCCTATAGTTGTCAATGATTATGTCCTTAAGATTATTCCTTTAAAATCTTTCATGCTAATAAATATCAAATAGATACATTAACTCCTCTTCCAAAGGAGAAGTAATCATCTTAGATTATCAGGTAACCATTTTATACTTAAACAATTCATTAACAAAAGACCATTTTGCATGTGTAAAGTGCTAACATATGGGGTATATTAGGTCCAATCCGTAGTAGAAGTCGTTATAAGACCATTAAGGAAAACAGTTATAATTTCATTGACTGCCTTGGAGATTAATGTTAGCAATAAATCTGCCTTTCTATTGATTTTTGCTAACTTGGAATTAATTCAGCCAGTTACTGATTCACCATCTTATCTGACAAACTACTATGTCAGCAGAAAGTGTGGGGACCCACAGAAGCCAGTCATCTTACTGGACTGATGAGTGAAAGCGGATGAACTATGCCGTGATTTAAAGGTGAAATAAAACTGCAACGTTACCTTTTACTTAAATAACCATTAGACACATTTTTAAGAAAATGTCATTGGACACATTTTAATCTAGTTTTTGAATATTTCAAGTGTGGTTGGTTTCCTGTAATGAAAACCCTAGGGCTATGTTTATGGCTAAGGATTATTCTTATATCAGCTATTAATGTGGCAAAATATAGAAATTGTATTATATAAACATCCTTTTTCAGAGAAGGAAGGAAGGACAAAAGGGAAGGAAAAATGAAGAGAGGAAGGGACAGAGGGAGGGGGAGGAAAGAAAGAAGGAAACAGAGGAAGAATGGAAGGAAGAAGAAAGGAATGGAGGGAAGAAAGAGGAATAAAGAAATCAGATCTATGTATTTGTTGTTTGTTCATTTTCTTGTATGTAGTATAAGGAGAGAAGATTTCTGATTCCTCAAATTCCCTTCTCTGAATTCAGAGTAATTTTGACTTTTCTCCACTTTAGCTAGGGGGTTAATACAGGGTTCTAAAGTGCTAAACATAGAACTGGACAAAACAAGTATGACTTTTCTATTTTCAGTATGAATACTCTTGATGTAATTCAGCTCATATTTTAAATGATTACAAAAGTTACTAGATATCTGAATTGCATTCTCATGTGTCTGCCTTCTTTTTCAGCAATAAATAAATGGAGTATTTTTAGGCTGGCAGTAACTCTTTTGTGGATCAGTTGACTCTTGTTTCACGTCCTGTGTCAGAAACTAAGAACTGAAACCGTGGGATTCCATGAGTTTGTTGATTTGGCTTCTGTCTTACCTGCAATCAAGCCATGAAAGAAAGTAAGTGAGAACAGCTTCTCCACCACTGTCTTTCTACCTTTTTGAAAAATAACTTGAGTGAGGTGAATTAACTGTGAGATGAATGACTAATTAACATTCCCAACAAACGTGCTCTAATGAAACACTTTCGGAGCTGACTTGGCTTTTCCTCATGTTTCACACTGTTTGCTGAGCACTGCGGTCTCTCTTCCAAGACGGTCTAACAGGAAAGCTTCCATGCATATGTTTTTTTAAAAGTGAAAATGTTATTTGTTTTTAAAGCATTTAACTGATAAATGTAGATTTATAAACGCAAAGTGTATAATATCATTATATTTATACATCTATATATACACACACACACGCACATTGTGTAATTCTGACTGCAATCAAATTAACACATCAGTCATCACTCGGACTTTACATTAAATCCGTAAAACTTGTTCCTCTTATGAGTGAAACTTTATCCATTAATCTGTGTCCACCACCCATTCCCTAACTTCTGGCAGCCACCATTCTACTCTCTACTTTTAAGTGTTCAACGTGTGTGTGTGTGTGTGTGTGTGTGTGTGTGGCATGTTTTATGTAGCATAATATCCTGTTTCATCCATCCTCTTGCAAATGACAAAATTTTCTTCGTTTTAAAATCTGGATAATATTCCATTTTATATTTGTGCTATAATTTATCTATACATTCATCTTTTGATAGCTCTTTAGGTTGTTTCCATATCTTGCCTATTGTAAATAAGGTTGTAACAAATTTAATAAAGAAAGCTAAAGGCATGTGCCCTGAAAACAAACACTGGTGGAAACAATTGAATAAGGCACAAGTAGACAAAAAGATATTTTATGATTGTGGGTTAGAAGAATTACTATCATGAAAACACTGACACCACCCAACATGATCAACAGATTCAATGCACGCCCTGTCCAAATTCTAATGACATTTTTCAGAAAAAAATAGAAAAAAAAATCCTAAAATTCTCATGACACCAGAAAGGACCCCAAATAGTCAAGGTACTTACTGTGAGCAAAAAGAATACAGTCAGAGGCATCACAAGACACCACAGTGCCCGAGGCACATGCTAGACTGTCTTCTGATGCTCTGGCAGAATGTGTGGGAGTGAAGATCTCATAAAGAGTAGAGATACGTTTAGACCACAGGTCTGGAGGCTTAAAGGGCCACATCAGGTGGCTGCGTCTGTAAGGGCCTCAGCTTCCTCATAGCATGCCAGAAAAGCAGAAGGGCAAATGGGCAGAGACTGATGAGACAGACACAAGAGGTGGCCTTGCTTCATGACGATCTGCTCTCAAAGAAACAGATCTTCTACCAGGAGAACCCATCCAGTCCCATTCATGAGAGAGGTGCCTCCATGAGCTGATCAATGGCTTTGGAAAAGTCCTACCACCTCTCAGCACTGCACATGAAGAAGCGGTTCTTCCAGCACTGGAATTCGTGGGGACAGAGACTAACCGTGGCAATGGGGAAAGAAAAAGCTATTCAGCAACTGGTCCCAAGAACACTGGATTTTCACACGCAAAAGAATGAAACGACCTTGCCCAGCACCAACACAAAAATTAATTCAGAAAATGTTAAAGATGCCAATGTAAGGTATAAAACTGTAAAACTCCTAGAAGAAAAGATAGGGGGAAACACTTTGACATTGTTCTTGGCAATGATTTTTCCAGATACGATACCAAAAGTATAGGCAATGAAAGCAAAAAGAGCTAAGTGGGAAAATACTTAAAGCATCTGCACAGCAAAGGTTTAAAAGCAACAAACTGAATATGGATGGTGGAGGATAATTGCAGGCAGGTTTGTTCCTAACAGGGTTTAAAGGTCTCAACAATAAAAGAAGCTGATTCAGAGGTGGAGAAGAGCTCAGGGGAGAGGGCTGCAGCCTTGCCAAGTGAAGCAGGCTGCTTGTGGAGAGAGGCAGGAGCAGCTGGACCCGCCCACAAATAAATGGCAAAGGATTGTTTCGCTAACTGCCAAAGCCCTGCTACCATTGTAAACCAAGTTACTGCTCCCAGTTTACAAAACACTGGGAGACTTTAGGGAATCCATCTTCATTGTAATGGGAGAAATTTATGAGCTATTACAATTAAATGATAATGTTTTATTTCACTTTAGTACTTTAAAGCATTTAGTAGATAAAAGGAAAGAGAGATGATATAATGACCCATAGTTCTGTTTCCCAGGTAATGTATATCATCTTAAAGAAATAATAATAGAATCCGATTATTGGGGATTTACCTCAGTGGTGTAAGCACCTGTCTGGCAAGCACGAGGTCATGAATTCTATCCCTGGTACCAAAAAACAAAACAAAACAAAACAAACAAAAGAACAAACCTAAAAAACAGAATTAATAATATACACAAAATTTTTTTTAATAATTTTATTTAAAGAGGAAAAAACAAAACAAAGTAAAACAGAATAAAGGGTAGCAACCATACAGTATTCCAAGGAAAAAAGGAAAAGTACAACAATAAAACCTAAGAAATTATTACTTGACTAATTACATACTGACTTCTTGGAAATAATTGTTTAAATTACAAAGTTAAAGCATGTAAAGTAGACATTCAAACAGTGAGACTGTTAACAGTTCTGCTCCATGATCTGACAAAAGCAACAATATGGTCATCCATCTTACCCACTCAAATATACATGCAATTATATCAATAGGGTAAAATTAAATACAACAAAACAGAGCAAAGCAGATCACAAGAAAGCAATGTAAGACATAAATTTCAAAGCTAGACAATTGGAGATATTCATTCTCTATCATATTGACTCTTGTTTTCTTCCAAATAGTTGTCCATATTGTCACATATAGGGAATTCACATGAAACAACCTAGTATGGAATTGATCTGAGCAGGACAAAGAGGGCATTACAGGTCTTCAAGACCAGACATTAGGGAAGCCGTGAATGGCTGTCATAATGTCTCGCATTCTCCTCAAAACAGCTGTCCATACCTTCATGTGTGTTGAACTTAGACAAGGCAAAGCAAGCTAAGATCACTTTGAACAAAAAGTGATAGTTTTGCTGGACTTCACATCATGACATTATGGAATCAGCAC